>CM031237.1:755037597-755155097 GCA_018340775.1 Taxus wallichiana var. yunnanensis
AAAATATGTCAATACAGATCAGATTGCATATCTAGCTCAAAAGACTCCAAAACATGCCAAAACAACCTCCCATGCAAGTCACTTTAGCTCTAATAAATGCAACAGTGAATAACAATAAATCAAACACCATAAAGCCTTCCAAAATCACTTAAATTTGAACCACAACATGCAGATTTAACTTCACAAATTAATGCATCAGCATAGGAGCCAACTTTCTAATTTTAGAATGGAAAAACAATGTATAAACACACTCAACACAAGAGAGCACAATGAAGATAACAATGGAGTCTTCAATATCTTCAACAATTGATCCAAACAAAGCTAACAATGAGAGAGCACAATGCAAGAACTAGGGCATACATCACATGGATATACATCCCATTACCTCAAGCATGGAGTGAATTCAAAAGATTGATCAACATAACCCTATACAGAAAATGTGACCTCTTTTTATAGAGTTACGGGGTGCAATGTCCAATGACAGACATTTCCCTTTTGGAGGGAAATTATAAACTCTCATTAAAACATTTAATAAACTAAGACTATGTGCATTTTATTATTTTTGATTTAATAATAAAAGCAACTAACCTATGTGCACATTAAACTAACTAAATAATCTCTCACTTGTAGCGTTAGGCATGCTAAGGGGTCACAAAATAGACAATAGACATCTTTGGATCATCTTTAAGCCCAATCCTCAAGCCCATGAGAAGAGCGAATGGGTTGAGGGTCTTCAAGTCTTCAATGTCCCAAAAAGGGAACATTGCAAACGATTATTTGCATTTACTTTATTTGTTTATGTCGATTGAAATGTTTTTCACCTTTTATATTGGTTATTGGTAGTATAAAGATTTGATATTATTTAGACTTGTTTAAAAATATCTTTTGTGTTCATGAGAGAAATTTAGGCCACATTATACTCAAGTGAACCTCTTCACCATTATACGAATCGATAATTTTTATATTGAATTATATTTGATAAAATTGTCTCAATAGCCCTTCCACAATAACCGAGGGTCGGCAACAATAAACCCTATGGTGAGGGTATACACATTATTAACTATACATATAGTAAGGAGACTATTGAAACTCGCATATTATTTTTAACCAATCTTTTTAATTTTATGGAATAATAGTAAGATCATCATTTTCAATCTCCACTCAGTCATCCTCTTCCACTCTCAGGTCCTTCTAGCCGTATATAATCATATAAAACACCAACGAATGGATTGACATTTGTTTTTTGTGTGATGAACAGTGTATTATCTCCATTCACCAACCAATTGGGGTTTACTTCCACATTCAAAAATTGATAGAATCCATGGATTCCATGTCGAGCTATTGCATTGTCTTGCTCATTTAATGAAGCTTCAAACTGTGGTGACCTAGCTTATCATTGAATTGTACCTTTGAAATTTTGAAAACGTAAAACATTAGATATAAAACATAACCTCAAAATTTTAAATAGATATAAAAAGAGCTTGACATTATGTGTGAGATAAAATAGATATAAATACCGAAAGATGAGAATGTGTTGCGAGAGGCAATTGCTATGCACAATGTGTAAGTCCCATTTTGAATGGAATTACCAAGTTTAAATTTGATTTGCCTTGTTGTTGCTTCATATGTTCCACCTAGTTTTGCCTCTGAAATTAAAAACAATAATTTAAGATCTAAAAATGAATAATTTACATTTAATCAAAAATGTAAATTTAAATAAACATTAAAAATATTTATCTACCATTTAATCGAAACATTTAAACTATACATATTATAATTTTAAAAATATGGTATGAAATAATAAATCAATTAGACTTACATATAAATGGTACTAGATTGTTAATAAAGTTGGAAAGAGAAAATAACCAAAAAAACAAAACTTCTAACATTGACATTAAAATTGATATTTTAATAAATAGATTACATGCGCTTTAAATTTAAAGGAAATTGTTATGGAGAACATTATTTTTAAAAATAATAATAATAGAAAAGAAAGTGTGTTCATATTCTAATTTTATGTGAATGTTTGTTCAAAATCCAAATAGTTTTTATTCAAATAAATAATTAAATTCTACCCATGAGATATTTGTTATGTTCACCCTTAAAGAAACATATATTACAAACATTAGATATGCTTGTTTGAATGCCAAATTCAACATAATATAAAACTATACTTACAAACTCTAACACCTAACATCTCATGATGAATTGTTTTTAGGTCATCTACCAAATCCTTCAATTCTATCTCAACTATTTTTACACAATTTTTAGTACAATGCACTAATTTTGTGAAATAATAAGGATCTATCTTACAATTTTTGCCATAAATAAAATGTCACTCCTAAAACATTTAAGAAATTTTTTTAAATAAGTTGAATAAAAATTAAAATTTTTGTAGTAAAACTTTTATTATATTTGATCTAATTACATTTATAAGAGTAAGGGTATGAGGAGCTAACAACTAAAGTTAACATCCTTAATTTTCGATAATGAAGAACAAATGAAGATTAATGGTTATTGTTCTCCTTAAAAAGATGGTTTAAAATTTAATTAGAACTTGAAAGTCATTTATTACTTTAAGTAGATATTATGAAAGTGTAAAGAGTAATTTGAAAGTTATTTTTCGATTTGTTTTCCTTATACTTTACATTATCATTATTAGATAATTTTAGTGTGTTATTTTTCATTTGTTATATAAATTTGAAATTATATTTTATTGGTAGTTTTTTTTTTCTTTATAAAGTCATTGATATATAAGGGCTCCACACTTCGTAATTTATTATTTGATATATAAATTTAAAATCATATTTTATTATTTTTGTTTTGCTTTCTTTGGTAATGCAAAGGATCAACAAATAACCAACAATCCAAATAATGAAAGCTTTAACATAAGACAAGCACCACCGATCAACCTTTATATGGAGCGACATATACGAAACACTCGAACACATGTTGCAAATAAATTGTGAGATTTGAACCTATGAACTAAGCCACCTAAAGCGGTGATCAAACCAAGTGAACCAACCCCAAAAATTAAAACCATACTTTGTGGTCGGTTGCATACCTCTTTACAATGTATGATATAAATTTACTTACTTAATATCATTCTAGCACCTTTTTTCTCTTTGAAACTTCATAACTTTGAGTACTTGCTCTTAATTTAAATGAGTGAATCAATAGAACTTGGTTTAAATGGTTTCAAAAATGCACCTAGGTCAAGAGGATAGTTTCTCAATATTGATATAGGAAGAATTTGGTATGATCATGCAACTTATTAATCCAAAACATTTCTAAGTTTTTACTTTCCTTAAATACACCAACTTCAAAATAAAGGATCCTAAGACATATTAGGGGATACCATCAAACTAAAATGCATCAACCTTAATATAAAAGCCCCTAAGACATTTAGGTTGACATCTTACAAAAATATAAAATATCCAGGCACATATTTCACGGTGAAAAATGATTTTATGCTAACTTCTCATAAAAACTTATTGAAAAGAACTCAAAGTATTAGATAATTAAAATGTTTTATTATATTGCACTTCTTATTAAGATTATAAAATAATTAATTTATTTTTTATTCATTATAAAATTAGAGATGTACTTTTCATAATTTAAAAAATAATTCTATATATATTTTTCTTCTCAAAAAATTAATCCATCAAACTTTAAATGTATATTAAATTTGATTAAATTATTTATGAAAGTTTTGAATTTAACATAAAATATGTGATCAGGATGTAAATGAATTAATTCCACATTAATAATATTTGAAAAGAATGCTTTTAATCATCGTACATCCCTTTAACAAATAATTAAAAGAGCTCTCAAAATGGGTCCACTTATCTTATTATTATTGTCAAAAAAGTACTTATAAAGAAATATCATTAGAATAATGATTCTTCATAAAAATCATATAATTAATAACTAAAATTACACGAAGAAATATTCCATATATATATATATATATAACTTACATTTTCTAATAAATTTATAGAAAGGCCCTAAGATGGCCAACAAATAGGCTCAATTTAGTATATAAATAAAAATACTCCAAAATGAGCTCTATACAAATGGAAATACATGAAAAGTTGTGAAAGGCTTGCACAAGCATCTTAACAATAGCATAAGACTTATCACGCTTTACAAAAACAGAAATGAATGTCTTAACCCCATGATGGATAACACCCATATTGATACACAATGATTATGCCATTGCCTAGGTTTTATTTTTAACCAAGTTGACCCAAATAAGGTTTTCTATACGAAGTGATTTATTTATTGGTGTTTGTAGAGGTGTTTCAATGATAAATATTTCATTCTTACAATCTGTACATTTGGAACAAAGATGGGTGTGAAAATTAATAATAGGGGTGGGCGTGATATTTTAATATTGGTGATAGTTTCAAATATAAATACTATTTAGTTTTCCTCCTCCTTTTTTTTTTTTTGGTATGGTTTCAAAATCTAAAAGATTTATAAACTTGTTTCTAAATAAATATTTTACTATCTCAAATTGGATCCCTTTCAATGTATTTTGGAATTATTTTTATGATTCTAAAAATCCTCATTCAATCAAAATATGAATTCCGCATTGATTGATTAGCTTGGTCCACAATAACATATCAACACCAATATATCATGATCCTTGTGCCATTTTGGTGAAGCCACGATGGAAGTATCCTCTTACTAACATAATGTTTCATTGGCTGCAGGATGATTGAGTTTGCTAGCCCAGCCTTCCCCTCTCCTCTGATTTGACTTCAAAATCTAAAAACATCATGTAAAAATTGTTGCTAAATAAATGTCTTATCATCCTAAGTTAGATATGCCTCTTCTACACATCTTGGAATTGCTTCTAGGACTCTAAAAATCCTCATTCAAACAATAAGCTAGTTCCATATTGGCTGATTGGTTTGGTCTAAATAACATATAAACTTCAATATATCATGATCCTTATGCCAATATGAGTGATACCACAATGGAAGTGACCCTTTTATTAACATAATGGTAGTTGATTATCTCTTGGCTTTCCCCTCTCCTTTGTGGCTTCAAAATCCAAAAAAAAAAATCCTATAAAAATTATTTTTAAATAAATACTTTAATACCCCAAAGTTGGATATGCCTCTTCAACTCATCCAGAATTGCTTCTACCACTTTAAAAATCCTCATTAAATCAAAAAGTAATCTCAAATTAATTGATCTGTTTGATCCGATAATATATAAGCCCCAATGTATCATGATATTTACGTCAACAAGGGTAATGCCTTCCCCTTTCTCCTCTATGGCTTCAAAATCCACAAAACATCATGTAAAAATTGTCTCTAAATAAATGTCTTACTACCCCAAGTTAGATAAGCCTCTTGAAGACATCTTGGAATTTAGTTCCATGACTCTAAAAATCCTCATTGAATCAAAAATTAATCCCACATTGATTGATTGGGCGTGATCCATCATAACATATATACCCAATAGATTATGATCTTTATGCCAATTGGTTTGACACCACAAAGGAAGTAGCCTTCTTACTAACATAATAGATGATTGGTTGTGAGATGAGAATGTTTTCTTATTCAATCTTCCCCCCTCCTTTACAACTTCAAAATAAAAAACAATCATGTAAAAATTACCTCTAAATAATTGTCTTACAACTAAAGTCGATATGCCTCTTCACACATCTTAAAATCACTTCTATATCTCTAAAAATCTTCATCCATTCATCCTTATTTTTTTATTGAGAATAATAATTTCAGATATTATATTTATTGTTCTAAAAGAATATACCTTTCGTTGCTTGAAAAAAGGGTGTTACGGACAAAATTTAAATGCAAGTTTTTGGTATTAAATGTAAAAATTATGTTTATATACTCAAACCTTGGTTTAAAAGGTATCCCTTTCATCTACCTATTTCCTATCGTAAATATTAAATTATAAAAATATAATTTTAATTGTAATTTAAAATTAAAATTATATTTTTATAATTTAATGTATATTTTTAATTTAAAATTTTTAAATTATTAAATATTTAATTTATATACTTAAACCAATATATCTCTTTCATCTACCTACTTTCTATCATATATATTAAATTATTAAAAAATCTAATATAAAATATTTAATTTATTATATTAAATAAAATTAAACAAATTATTAAAAAAATTATAAAACATTTAATTTATTGTATTAAATAAAATTAAACAAGCTACATAATTTTGACATAGATCTTGCAAATTAAGTTAACCTAAAAAGTTTTCATCTTTATAGAAAAAAATCATATTAATTTTAATATATTATTTTAATAGATCTCCCCTACCATCCCCATAATTTGAGATTTTTTTGTTGTCTTAGAAACCATATCCCTTTTTCCCCTTGTCTCTCCATCGACAAGACTTAGGTAATTAAATATTCTGCATTTAAAAGCTATTTATTATTATGATAGTTGAACAAATTATTATTTTAAAAATTGGGGAAAGAAACATCTTGAGCCTTTTATCCAAGGTTGTAGACATTCAAAAATGATCTCTTTGACATGTATTTTGTGTTATTTTATATCAGGATTGTTAAGCTTCAAGAGCACACCTAAAACACCTAAGCTAAGCCAATTTACATAGTCAAACCAAAATAGGCCTCCTCAATTTCAAGCATTCACTTTGGAGGGAAAGTGGAATTTTCAAATTTTGAATATCTTAGACCTCAACTAGCACACCAAAAAGACTTAACTTGACCCGTTAGACTCATGACCATTATGTATATTTTTCTATGTATGGCGATAGGTACAAATAAATTACATTACTGAATTGTTATGAGTACTTCTAAAACTTGAAACCCTCCCTCACACATCCATGTGTGCCTTCCATAATAACCATTTTTTTACAATGTATTGTGTGCTTGATTCTAATCTAGAGGAGCATGAAGGCTCATATTAATTGGTAGGTGTCGGACTTCAATCTGCCAAGAGGCGAGCAACCACAACCTAGTGTGGAATTAGCGGGGTTTGAACCTTGGGTGGAGAGCTTTGAATGCTCTACTACCGGTTGGACTACCAACTCACCTAGGTCCCTCCTATCTAAAATTTTAGACAATCACAAAAACAGTTTCATAATTATAACAAGTTCAAATTGCAAACATAAATTTAGTGACAACTCTTGAAGACCCAGAAGCCTTTTATATCCATACATGATTAATCAATGAATTAAGCATTGTTTATGATGTTTAATTTGAAGTGTATTTCTTTGGAAACATTTTGGTGAGTCACATTTGTCTTACCCTTCATGATCTCGTCTTTAAGTGATTCCTCTTTATGTATGTTTCTATATCTAAAATTTGAATGCTCTAATACTCACTTGTGTTTGCCCCGAATCCTTGGTCATTTCTAATTTATGATTTTTTTGGAACCCTATTGCATTTGTCTTTTGAAGTGTATTTGCTTTTATGTTTAATTTCATTTTAAACCATAACTTTTTTTTTAAAATGAGATTCCAAAATAGAAGTAGTGTCACACTTAATCAAATAAAAAATAAAAAATTGTTGTATTCCAAATAATGATAGAAAGAGAAGTGCAAATATAAAGTAGAGTGGGTGATAAAAATGCAAAAAAATGGGGCACTTGCTCACTAAAGAGTCGATTGATAGAAATTCTCACAACGGCTCTCAAATTCCATTAGAATTTGAAATAATAAAAAATACATTCTTTAGGGATTTTTCTCCACCCTTTATATCAAAACCACAAGAAACCCTACTTAACTCATGACCCAACCCTTCACTAATTCTACGGACTCAAAATATAACATAGTTTGATAATAATGCTAAGACTAAAGAAAAACCTACCAAACATTGTATAGCATATGTTGTGCTTAAGTACACAACATGCCCTCCTTTTAGTAATTCTCCAAAGCTAGTAAAAACTTTGAAGTTAAAAAAACTCAACCTAGAGTGGATTGCATCGGCAGATCCTTCTATAACACAAGAGCTTTCACAAAATAACGGAGCTTTGTTTGCACTAGGATTTGAAAAGGTAAAAGATGCATTCTTTAGGGTTTATGCACCCTCTATATCAAAACCACAAGAAAATCCTATGACCTAACCCTTCACTAACTCAAGGCATCTGAAATAGAACATAATTTGATAATAATGTTAATACTACGATAAAATCCAAAGACAAACATCTTATGGCATATGTTGTGCCTAGGTACACAACAATGATAAACAATTATCTAAACAATGGAATTTGAAAATGTGTTATCTTCCTTTCAAAGTGAATGTGAATGTTCCTTTGCAAGATAATTTTCTACCTCCCTTGAGAATAATGTGTTTTCAAATGACAATATGTTTCCTTCTATGAATGCAAAGCTTTACAATATGCTTTTGAACAATAATAATGTAGATGATAGTCATAAGTTTATTTTGAACGCGTGGATATTTGAAAGCTAATATCAATGGTAACATTGAAAGTAGTTGATGACTCATTAAATGTTTCAAATCCTATAGCTTGCAAAGTAATTCAAACAAGCATCCCCTCTTGTTCAATTAAAGTTCCTCATAGAAAACACTCTAGATTACCAATATGACTAACGTTTTAAAAGAAGTATGTAAAAAAATTCCTTATGATGTAGCCTTGTTACATCATATTTTAATCATCTCATCTTCTAATCTCCCATTTCACATTCATCTACTAATCTTTCCATCTCCCAAACCCTTACAAGTTTCTTCCCAACCTCGACCAATTTGTTCCCAATACCGACTAATTTGTTCCCTACTCAATTGCAAAGTCATTACTAAATGTATCTAACATGAATTACGTTTCTTCTCCACCTACTATTCCTATAATTCCTTACATGAATCCCCTTTCACATTCCACTTTTTCATGCCTAATTTCATATTCCCATCCATCTCAAAGTATCCCATTTTCGTATCATTATACTCTACCATCAATACTCGTGTTTAAACACCACCATCAAAACCCCAAAATGGCTACCACAATACATACTCTTCATAACATGCAAAATAAAATAAAACCTTCTCAAGTACTACAAAAATCAAATAGTATGAATGTAACTACAGTTATATTCTTCTTAATCCTTTAACTTGTTAAACTCTTTATTACCCTTCTCTTCTAACTTTTGTTGCTCCAAAATTTTAATTTTTTTAATGGATGGGAATATTTTTCACATCATATTAAGATCATTTTATGCTACTAACTTAGATTTTGTTCATAATAATAGATTATTGTCCGAGCTCTTTCCTAGAAGCCTAAATGATCATGTTTTTCTATGTCGATACGTTTATTGTTTCACAACCCTTGTGGATGATTTCTTGACTCACTTTCAATTTAAGATTGACATCAAGATCAAATTTGCTAAATTCATTCAAATTAGGAAAGGAACTAATGAGTTCATATTAGTGATTACATGCTTAGATTCAAAACAATGGACATTAAAATGACTTATGTGCCACCAAATAGTGAACTCCAAAATCTTTCATTTAATTTTAATTATTAAGGACAAAGGTGTTTTTTATTCTTATTTTTCTTTTGATAGACTTTGCCATGCTATTAGAGAATTTGAAATTAAGCTTTTGGATGCAAATTTTTTTTAAGTGTAGTTCAATGTTACTTCATAGATTCCAATTCTTCAAAATTTCAAACAAGTAAAAAATTTTAATGGTGGAACAACGGTGGTGATTTCCACCCAAAGAGTGACTAAGAAAGTTTTAAATATCATAGAACAACCATATGTGAAGATTATTTTAGTCCGAAAAGGACAAAGGGAGAAAATTCATTAGGTTCTATGAGTCTATTGAATATAATGAATATATTTATAGACACACGTTGGTAGTTTTCAGTTATGAATTGTCACATAATTGTTCCAACTATATTGTAACTACTCCCAACATAATAAAATGGACACATTCATTTGATGTGCAGTCCAATTCATCATCATTCTTTCCTCGTTTACCATTTGCTAACATTAGTATCAAAGCCTCTAGTACTTGAAGTGGTTCAAAATCAAAGGAAACTCGACAAAGTACAGATTTTGAAGTATAAAATATTACAAGTTCGAGGAAGCCATGTGCTAGGGCACAAACTATGAAAAACATTTTGAGGAGAGAAATGACAGTCTAAACACCAGCATTTTTCATTTTGTAGAAATAAACTCAAAAAGACTGGTTACAATTTATAAAGACATAAAAATATAGTCGTTATTCTGGTCACGATTTGCATTTTCACTCAAATTTGGTCGCTCTTCTTTTTAAGATGTAACTTGTTCATGATTTACATGCAAATTTGGTCACGACTTTCACCATTTAATCACTGGTCACCATTTCCGTGGGTGCTAGGCACAGGAGTTCATGCACAATAATTCTACATAACACTATTCAAATGTAACATGAGTTTATCTATGATTTCATGGGTGCTAAAGCATGGGAATCATGCATAGAAATCCTACATAACTCTACACGGGATTTGGCACAAGCTTAGTGATTTCGTGGGTGTTAGCACATTGACAATTTCTCAAAAATATTTATGGGTTTTGTGGGTGAGAACATACAATCAAATTGTTGTTATATTTATTTCCACTCCATTTTTAATCTATATTAATTTACGGATCGGAAATTAAAATTGGTGAGAATAGGGAATATTCAAAACCTTGTTTTGTAGCAGCACAGAAGTTAACTGGACAAAATTATAACATTTGGAGCCATAAAATCCTGACCATTGCGGAATTTTGCAATTGTGATAAAATAATATTTGGCAAAGAAAGTAGGCCCGCTACTAATTTTGTATATTACAACGAATGCCATAAGGAAGCCTTATTGCTACTAAATTTGTCAATATCTGATGAATTGATATCAAAAGTCCACAATGCCACTATCAAGTGTGATCTATGGATTAGTCTAAAGGCACAACTTATAGAAGAGTCGGGTTCATACACGAACAAATTGTTGTTTTTCGTAAGGTTGCAAGAGGGTGGGTCATACCTTCAAATGAAAGACCTTCGAGATCAGTTTGTTGAATAATTTTTCATCATCATATGAGTCATTTGTTGAAGCCCTCCATTTGATGGTTGAAAGTCAAACTTTGACTTTTGATAAAGTCAATTCCTATTTGTTACAAAAGGAATGGAGACAAATTTAGACACTTGAGTCCAATTCTAGACAAATCAAGAGTGCTTTTGTTGTTCAATCCAAAGGGAAATGGAAATGACAACCTAAAAAATCATCTCCTAAATATCAAGTCAAGTGTTACTACTATCATAAACTTGGTCATGTGAAGAAGGATTGTTGAAAAAGACAATATGATCTTGCCAACAAAAAGCAAAAGGGACAAGCAAATGTGGCAACAATTGAACAAGAGCCTAAAGAAGAGTATGCCCTCATGGCATCATGCTCGGATGACAACCCTACAAGGTGTTGGTTCTTTGATTCTGGAGCATCAAGACACTTCACATGTCAAAAAGATTGGTATGTAAATTTTCACACAAATTTCAGTTCTTTTGATTCAAGTTTCATTAGGGGATGGAAGATCTCATGCAATAGAAGGGATAGGGGATATCCGAATCATATTGAATGATAATGTCAAATTCATAGTTAGAAATGTTAAATATGTCTCTAATATAAACTTTTATATATATGTCACTAATGGAAAACCCCAACATTTATGTAAATTTATCTAGCAAAAATGCATTGTGTCTAATGTAAACAAAACAAAGTTGTTGCCCTGGGAATTGAGCAAGGAGGCTTGTATAAGTTGGTTGACCCTACCACGATCAACTTACATGCCTTAGTTGTGGAGGGTAATACCAGCATTTTGTGGCATGAGAGATATGAACATCTCAACCTTCAGTATCTCGCCAAACTTAGTAGAGCCAACATGATTCTTGGTTTTCTTGTTATTCAAGAGAAACATGATATATGTGTGCAAGGTGTTTGGCCAGAAAACAAAAAAGGAAGCCATTTCAACGTAAGGTGTTTGGCATGCCAAGGGGCTTTTAGATCTTGTTCATGCAAATCTTAGTGAGCCATCATGAAATCTCCCACTATTCTTGTGTGAGATAACTTTTTTTGCTAGTGGATGATTATTCGAGAAAGATGTGGATCTACTTCTTAGAAAAGAATTCAAGGCATCCCTTGAAAAATTCAAGGCATTGTTGGAAAATCAAGCCAAAAAATGGATCAAGACATTGAGATCCAATAATGGGAGGGCATTCACTTCCAAATAGTTCAAGGATTAATGTAATAACGAATTCATCATTCACTGACAGCCCCATACACCCCACAACAGAATGGGGTGGTTGAAAGGCGAAATAGAACCATCATGGAGATGGCTCAATGCATGACGCATAGTAAAGGCGTACCATTCGAATACCGAGAAAAAGTTATAAACACAGAGGTGTATATCCTCAATCGAGTCCATGCAAAGCTTTACAAGATGTCACACTTAGAGAAGTTTGGTCCAAAACCAAACTTGACGTATCAGCTTTTTATATTTTGGTTCAGCTACATATACTTTGGTTCATGATAAAAAGAGGAGTAAGTTAGACTCTAAAACTACAAGATATTTCTTTGTTGATTATAGTGATCAATCCAAGGCTTATAGGTTGATTGATATTTCCACTAACAAAGTAATTGTTAGTTGTGATGTTGATGTGAAAGAAACAAAGTCATTCTTTGCATGTGATCAACAAAGAGTTGGTTGTAATCATCAAGTAGTTGGGTGTGATCAGCAAGCAACATCTAAAAATTTGTGATTTCTTTACCCAATGAAAATTCTAGTTCATGTCATACTACTCCACAAACTCCACCACAACTTGTGACACCCACAAGTGACACACTTGTATATAGAAGATATGAACTTGAATTGGTTCCTCGTCTAGTAGAGCCTCAACATGAATAGATTTCTTCAGTCCAATGAAGGCCTAAGTGGTTTTACTCCACTTTGTAGGATGTGCGGGAGGATGAAATGCCTCAATTAGATGCACGGTCTCAAAGGACTCATGGTAAGAA
The DNA here is from genome assembly GCA_018340775.1 of Taxus wallichiana var. yunnanensis. Lineage (NCBI taxonomy): Eukaryota > Viridiplantae > Streptophyta > Pinopsida > Cupressales > Taxaceae > Taxus > Taxus wallichiana. The sequence goes on from CM031237.1 coordinate 755,050,603, forward strand.
AATTGTTGATTTAAAGCATGTTCATTTTGCTCTTTCTTTTGATCTTCACAAAATACTTGAGCCACAAAGATACTCTAAAGCAAAAGGCATACCTGAATGGGAAACTACCATGCAAACAAAATATGATGCCTTGATGAATAACAATACCTAGACATTGGTAGAGAGCTCGCTCTAGGGAAACAACTCATTGGTTGCAAATGTGTATACAAAGTCAAGTGCAAAGCCAATGGTACTTTGGATAAGTACAAAGCACGTCTTGTTGCGAAAGGCTTCTCACAACATGAGGGAATAGATTATGAGGAGACTTTTGCTCCTACTGCAAAGATGGTCACTTTTTGGTTGCTTCTTTCAATTGTAGCTCAATTTGGATGGAAGGTTTTTCAAATGGATGTAAAGAGTGTCTTTTGAAAAGAGGCTTAACAGAGGAAGTCTATATGGTGCAACCTAAAGGGTTTCAGGCATGTAGTTGTGATCTGGTTTGCACGCTAATTAAGTCATTGTATAGGCTTAAGCAAGCTTCTCAAGACTATTATATCAAAATAGATCAACATTTACAAGATTTTGGATTCAAGAGTCTTTCTAATTCAAATCTTTATCTCAAAAGCAATGGTGATGACATTGTGATATTTATTGTTTATGTTGATGATCTTGCCATCATAGGTAGTGGGGCCACTATTATTCAATGAGTAAAATCATATTTATGTGTTGTTTTTGACATGACTGATTTAGGCCTCCTACACTATTTCCTAGGTGTAGAATTTTGGGAACTTGATCATTTGATTTTCATAGCTCAAATCAAGTATGCTACGAATTTGATGGAGAAATTTAAGATGTCTGATTGTAATCCTTCTTCTACACCTATGAAGGCTGGGCTGAAGTTATTGGCTCATGATGATTCTGACAAATGAATCACTCTATGGATAGTTGGCATGCAGCCTGATATATCTTATGTCCACTCGATCGGACATATGTTTTGTTGTTAGCTATCTTTTTCGGTTTTGTCTACACCAAAACTCGCACACTCGGGAGAACAAAAAAAAGACTTCTTTAATATGTCAAAGGTACTCTTGATTTTGGCATTCTCTTGTCAAAGAGTAACATATTTTAGTGTATTTGGCTATACAAACTCTAATTGGGGAGGTTCAATGGATACCCAGAGATCTACCATTTGATACATTTTCTTTTATGGTTCAGGAGTTGTTTCATGGCAGAGTAAGTTTCAACCCACTATGGCTATCTCTTCCACTGAAGCATAGAATACAAGGCAACTTTCAATGCCAATTGTGAAGCAATTTGGATTCATCAAATTCTCTTTGATCTTTAACTTCCTCAGAATGCACCTACTCCATTTTCCATTTTTTGTGACAATCAAGGTGTACTGAAGATGGTCAAGAATCTTGTATATCATGCTCGCACCAAGCATATTGAGATTCATCATCACTATATTTGATAATTAGTTGATTCTAGAGATATCTCTCTTCACTTTGGTCTTTTTAAGGAGCAACCTGCTAATATAATGACTAAACCTTTTGGTCCTCTCTTGCTTGTTAAACTTCAGGATAAACTTGGCGTTGTTTCTGGTTTAGTCAGTAAGGGGGTGTATTGAATATAATGAATATATTTATAGGCACACATGTTCATTAGTAGTTTTCAACTATGAATTGTCACAAAATTGTTCCAACTACATTGTAACTACTCCTAACATAATAAAATGGACACACATTCATCTGATGTGCAGTCCAATTCATCCTCATTCTTTCCTCATTTACCATTTGATAACAATCTCCACATCAACTTTGAAGAGATTACTTGAGAGATCCATGATCACTTTACCTAAAGTAAGAATTATATCCTTCAAGAGGTTTGCTGAAATATTTCAATCCAAATGCATTTTGCAACTAATAGAGTCCAAGGACATTCAACATATATGTACATAGTGCTTTAGCAAAGTCTTTCCTTATCCATTCATCAATCAAGATAATTAGAATTCTTTGTTTGTCCTCTGGTGATAGCCATAACCTTGTCTTCTACTAAGTCAACCATGTTGGCATTCAATTAGTTTGGAAAATTGCCATCATTATGGTCCTCGGGCCCTTATCGTATACGAATAAGTCCAATGTTATTTTGTTTTATGAGGCAAAATATTGCAAATTGAACTCACTCAAGTACACTTTTGACACTATATAATTGGTCATCCTTGGGAGTTAAAATGAATATGACTACCACCACCATTATTATTCTAACATCAATGATTGTTCAACTTTAGTGATGTGGTGGGTGGTGTCGATAGCTCCCCTTGTATGAAAAGTACTTGGGTACTCTTATTCCACAAATTGTTTGATAAATCCTTGATTGTATGCCCTATAACTTGACAAATCTTATCTTACATTTTCTTTTGGCAATTACTTGGTGTGACCTACCTTGCAGTCAATACACCAAAGATCCTTGCCTTCACTCTTACCATCTCCCTTTAGCCCTTTCATCATTTGGAGCATGTTCATACTAAAAGCTTGCACTAATCCTAGTTCTCTATCACTTGAGTCAAAATCGTCATCCTTGTTCCTTCTCAAACATGATAATGCTTTATTCTCACTTTCAATATCCATCGCTTTATTAAATGCATCTTCAAAAGACAAAGATGGAACCACCTTCATCTTCCTCCACATAGAGGGTACTAACCCTTCGATGAACCATCTTCTTTAAATTTTCAGCTAGTTCTTTTTTAAGTTTTCCTAGCAATTCTTTGAGTCTTTTGTTAAATAGGCTCATACATTATCATGTTTGCGTTGCCAAGTATTTAGATTTCAGCAAAAAAATTATCAATTTCTCTAAGAACCTTACATTCCTTTTTTATTTCTTTTCATAGTCTCTCCCAGACCGTATTAGTTGTTGATGCATCTGTACAAAAATCATAGCCACTCCTCAAAGTGTGGTTGGGAAACACCACAACCAATGACATCATTTATTTCTCATTGGCATCCAAATCGTGGTGTGCACCGGATCTTCATATCCATCACCAATGAACTTTGGCAACTTCTGCTTTTTGGAGATGCCTTTGATGGAGTTGATGGGGTGTCCATGGTTATGGGCAATGGGTGCTTTTCACGTGGCTATTCAAATACAATTCTCCTCCACTCGAAGGTCCAAGATGGGCATTCCTCTACTCTCATAGCACCATCAAGATGTCCCTGTACTCACTCCATCTTGTCATTTGAGGATTCCCTTATGTTTTTGGTGCAGTGTCCTCAATGAGCAGATCTTCAATTCCGTAGTTCTCTCATCGACAACTTTTTCTTCTTTCATGAAAAATTCATTATTTAGCTCCACCTTAGAATAAAGGTTTCCCTCAAAAGGAGGACACTCAATTAAATCGTCATTGGATTTCATGGACTCTTCACTTGATTCTTCTGTAGCACCCTCCAACCCTGCATAATCGACAAGGTCTGCACTTCCTCTACAAGGGAAAATTGTCTGGCAATATCTACCCACTCCTTGCTTGTGAGTGGCATGTGAGGTCAATACAATAAGCCTGCTAAATGGCATTCCTTGAAGCTGCTCCACATAATGTTTCCTTTGGTTAGTTTATTTTGTGTTGTTTTCTGCCATGGTACTAGCTATAAGCCATCTTTCCTGTCTGATGGCAGTACTCTCGGATATAAGTAGCTTATCTAGTAACTTGCTTCCATTTTGGACGGACACTTTATGAACTTGGGTTATTATGCCTGTGTTTTTGGTGAAGGAATACTATGATAGTATGGTCTGCTACAAGCTCCTCTGCAACTGGTTTTGGAAAGAATAGTTTTCTCAGTGAAGTATGGAGTATGGATATTTGATTCCTTCCTTTCTCATGTAACTCCAAATGGCTTCCCACATTTTTACAACCCTTCATTATTCCAGGAACCCTTGAAAGGTTTTGGTACTTTGAGTCTTCATGAGTTCTACACCTTTAGATATATAACGAAGAGCCTTCTGATAGCATGTTTTCATATCTTGTTCATTAAATATAGTTTGTCTCTACCAACTTATGGCTTTTTTATCGACTTAGATTTATTAGGAACAACTTTGTGACTCAAACCTATGACTCCACTTCATTAAGTCTTTTGCCTATGCGATATTTCCTAATGCTGAGTCACAACCCTCAGGCACCTTTGAAATGGTATCATCCTATCCAATGGGCTGTGGCCTACCAGTAAAGTGGGGCCCTTGTTGCAAACGTGATCCGTGTTGAAAACCTGATGTGCATACTTTCTGAACTTAATGTTGCTACTGAAACTATCTTAAGGTACCCATTACATCCAACATTTGCCAATAAATTCTCATAGATTACATCCAATTTTAAAGTCATATTTCTGTACCAAAGTATTGAAATCTAAACTCAGAACACTCAAAAGTTCTCCAGTGGTCCGTAATGAAGTAGTCTACAAACAGTATTTGGTTATAAAACATATTTTTGTAGCAGACGACAATGTAATGGATATCTTATCACTATCATCTTATTTCTGTTATTTATTGTTTTACAGATTTTATGCATAGGAAGAAAATAATTCAATATGCACTGAATAGTTTAAATTAATTCTAATAACTTTCTACAGGATAAATAACAATACCTGGTAACATGGGCGAAAAACCAATCCTTTGAATAATCACTAACTCCCACAGTATATACCAGATCACCATCAGGATACAGGTCTGCATATCTTTCCCAAAGTCCGTATTGGCGATAACTTACCAAGCAAAACCATCAAGAAATGATCAGTGCTAAGCATACGCAGTGCAACTGTACCTTCATGTAATATATATCAATTGACTAATAACCCTGATGACAAAATCCAGATAAATATTATGTCTAATATTGCACATTACACGAAAGAACTTAATCTCTTTAGTAAAAAAACTAAATGGATAATCACAACTCTCCTTATCTAACACCTATGATACCATATAACAGTTATGCTTTTGGAAGCTGTTCAACATGTACTTGGGCCATTTTGGTACCAAGACTTCCAGCTGCATTCCTCCTACATATGAGGATGTCTGAAACTGTCTTTGTCCCAGCTTTCATGAAAGATTGTGTATCATTTTAGGAGCCTGGAAGAGTATATCATCTCAGGATTCTCTTCTTACCACAGGAGGATCCCATTTTTTCATGATAGTCCACGAAAAATTTCAGGGTTTTAACCCTTAAGGTTGCTCTCTAACTGAAACTACTTGTGTTTCCTTTTATATCGTCCAGTTTCCTAGAGCTCCTCTCACCCTACTAATTTCTACAGTAACTGGATGTACTCTTGAGTCACACTGGCTTACTTTGATCATCAATAATATTTTATCTCTAAGTTGGAACTCACTACATTCACCAAGTTTATAATGGTATAGTTATGGATCTACTTCCATTTTGACTCCAGATGTTTACAACCATGAACCCTGTCATTGTAATGTGCTCCAGGGATAACTTTCTGGTCCAAACTTCATATAGTTATCCCAGATTCTCAGTTAGTTTCTGGAGCAGGTTAAAAATAATAGCTACGAGGACAAAAGAAACCCATTTTACTGCACATATACTGCATATACTGGACCCATCATAGGGAGGAAGCCTATGCCTATGTTTATTACATTTAACCTTTAAAAAATGTAAAATTTGAATACTAATAGCAAAGGTAATTTATGAATACTTGATAGTTATACAGCTGAGCGACTCTTACATTGGAAAAGATCAAGGAAGATTATAATTCCCACTTAGACTTCTAAAAACCCATCTTAAAAAAATCTTCCCCTACACAAATAGAACTAAAAGCAAGGAATCGTATAAAAATGTAACTGATAGCAGAAAACTAAATGCTTCTTAAGATTACAATACACAGGATAGTCAAATGATTGAGTAAAAGAGAATTTTACTTTTCAATATTCAAAAACAGTTCATTGATATATTTTGGATTTGCATCTGGAATGTAGAATTCTGCTGCAGTTCTGTCAGGAATGCCAATTTCCCATATTGTTGGCCCATTTCTGGGTGGTTCATATACCAAATCACCAAGATCAATTGATCAACCTGTAAACATAACAGTAGTTTAAAATCTGATTTTGCAACAGCAAGAATGGCATTCATGCAACTTGTTTCCCATTACAAAATAAATTTATATTTGAAATGATATAAACTAATCAAATGTGCTTAAATGGAAAATAGAATGCAGGTCCAAGTTGAAACTTTTCTACTACTAAATTTTTGTAGAGAGTATTTGATGATTTCTACCCTCCCATATTATAATATTAACATGAAATATTTTGGGCATTCTAGTGATAGGAAATTTGTTTCTTTGAAATTTTTGTGGAAGGCATTTGATAATTTCTACTCTCCCATATTAGTATCATTAACATTAAATATTTTGGAGATTCTAGTTGCAGGTAATTTGTTCCTTTGAGTTTCTGGATGAAGACTCATTTTCGATACAGAAAAGAAGCATTCTGAACTCTTGGGGATGCTAAATATGCCAAATATATATATACACACAAAATTATAAATATATAGTTTACAGCTTATCGATCATATATTTATACTCTGTCAACCCTCAGAATTGACACTTTCAATGTGGCCCAGCTCATTGGAGTGCAGACTATTATTATCTGGAGCTTGCAATACTCTTGTCATTCAAAGGACACGCAACAGTTGGAATTTAGCCATATGAGTAGGCTGGAGCAGATTTGGAAGCTGCTAAAAGTAGTTGTGGGGGATATTGTTTAGGTAACAAAATTCGATGCAATTTGCACTTAACTCTTCATTAATCCTTCTAAGTTCTAACTATGCCCCTTCTCAACTTGCATCAACTCTTAGTATGCTGATCTTGGAAGATGAGGAGCTGGAGCGTGGACCTACTGTAATGGTGTTGGATTCAAGTGATGATGTGAAGGATTAGGTTCCCTTCTTCATGCAGCTGCTGTCTTCCTTTATTGTTTCAACTTTCAACAGCTCACAGATATTTTTTAGTTTTAAGGTGGCGGCTATTATTGTACAAACTTCCCTTAGTTATTCAGGGATTTTTATTATAATATAAACTGTTATTAGTGGGGCTGGTGTCCCTTTTTTGACGTTATCAAAATAAATCAAATAATTATACTGTTGAACATCAATAAGCATTCTGAGAGTTGAGATTCAAAGAAGGACATTCATGACATTGAACAATGAATATTCATTATTGAAAATTAAAATAAAAATTTGAGGAAATGTTGAAATACAAATATGAAATAATAAATACGAATAGCTGATTGTAATATGATCAATGATCAGAACATAAATGTTTAAAATGACCCCGTCCCCATCTTCTCAGTTGTTTTTAATTTTATACCTAAGTATTATTATGTTTTTTCAAACTGTTGATGTGGAGGAATCATAACATCCTTGATACGTGCCCAACAGATTGTAGGCATCCTCGATGTCTCAAGGATGTCAGGATGTCCCAAATACTCCAATCCCCACAGAAAATTTATGCAAGACTACAAAATGTTCTAAAACATCCTCAGGACATGAGAAAGAAAGGGGACATGGAGTTACGTCCCCATATCCCCAAAACATCCAGGACAACCTTGAAAGGAGGGGACATATCCCTGTGGAACACATGATTATTGTAATATCTATTACAACCCAAGATTCCATCAACATAATAAGTAGTGATCCATAAGACAATAAAGGAAATCCTCAAAGTGACTAAACTAGGTTACTTGAAGGATACTACACATCATGATGACATGAAACAAACTTTCAGAAACAATTGAGCTTTCCAACATATATAATAAGTCTATATCGAAATTCATTGAATGAAATTATGCTCCAAACACATATGTTTGATCAACTAGAGTGGATCTAGTGCACAACTGAATCTCAAATATAAAGGCAGATTGATTACCTTAAGCTATAGTTTGTGGCCAGAGGATCCATATGGCATGCTATAATTGAGTTGATACAAGGTGGTGTTCATTATAGACTGACCCAATAAGCCATGTTACATTATTCTGATGCTAACTGGTGATTTTATTATGTCATTGCATCAAGTGCTTTTCAATTTTCTGCAATAAGTGTGATATTTTATTTTTATAAGAGGGACTTACATGGAAAGGTATTTAATGCCCATACACTTGTATGAAGGTCAACAATTTTTACCAACAGTTTCGTTTGGGATTTTTGAGGAAATGCATCTTATTGTAAGGGCCTTCTAGAATCAACTGCAGATGAAATATCAGGTCTGACATTGGGTCTCTCTCCAGAACCCATCATCAGGATAAGACTGAAGCCAATGCTTCCATAAGACTTTCACGACATAGAAACATGCAGCTTATATAACATCAAAGAATGAGATTTTTACAGCTGAGCATGAATTCAGGAAGATCTCTCCCTATAAAAGAAAGAAAATGTATCACATGTCTGTGGTCCCAAAGGGCTAGTAAACATATTTACATAAAAATCCAAACTTGACTTTTAGAAGCAAAGACAGCTCCTACTTAGAAAAGCCTCGATTTTTCTGAACCAAACAGAGATGTGTCCCCTTGAAAAGTTGCCTTGCACCATGTCTTGCACAAGAAGGTGATGGTAAAAACTGGATGGTATGCCATAATTTTTTGCAGCTATCCTTGATCATTCAAGTGTCCCCTAAAAGAGACCCTCTCCAAGAGAGGGAAATAAATAACAGAATTGGCCAATAACCATACTCAAAAAGACTTCATGACAGTACATTTATAGAAGGCATATCCAACTGACTACTGCCTCCCACAAAGAATGCAAGAAGAATTTAATGCACCAACCCTATAAAATTTGCTTTGTTGCGAATCCTGGTGAAGTAACAGCCATCCCAAGAATTTGTGCTTAAAAGTCTTAAAACATGTGTTTTATTTCCAACTATATTGGCTGTGTAACGTGGCTTATGATTTCTAATAAGGTATTGTGATGGATTTGGAACAAGAGGAATAAGCATGTTTTCAGAATGAAAGCAAGGACTACTTTCATAAGTGAAGTTGCACTTTGACACCTTGTGACTTCCATGCAGCTACAAATACAGCAAAAAGATTTCAGACAGATTTTTAAACATAGGTTTTTCCTTATCTGCAACAAGCTTGGGGAAAGAATTCCCCACCCCCTTCCTCCTAATTTGCAGATTGATTTTTGGGTATCTCTTAAACAACAAGAATGTTGATGTGCATATTCCTATTGTTACTAAGCAGGTTGTAAAAGAGTTTGTCATAGATCAATGTAAAATAAGGAAGGATGGTTATTTAGGTTGCAACCAAGTACACGAACTGGGTTTGCAACAATGAATTAGTTGGAAAATGTTTGATGTAGATGGATTGGCTATTGATCTAGTTAGAAGTAGGAGCCAGATTGAAACACAAAATGCTGGATATAAGAGAATTTCAATTCAAGAAGATGACTATGTATGTGCAGAAGGTACTTTGTTGAAATGGCAAACAACATTGTGCAGAATAAGGGAAAGAAATGATCTGCATCCTTCAACTGAGAACCAGCCCATCCCAATAGATGATGAAGAACCTGGGAAGATGGGCATTGACAAAGAGATGAATGTCTCCACTATTCAGCAACAATGGTTCTCAGTTCAAAGAAGCACTCGATGCTTTCAGGTATATCTCACCCACATTCTTCTTTCATCCCATTCCCTTTCACTCGTCCCCCTCCCACCAAAGCCCAGTCAAACCACCAGGTTAGATCAGTGGCTGAGCTGTATAATCACCATGTTATAAACAAAATGGACTCAATGCTAGCCCAATTTCAACCAATCCTTCAATTGTGCAAATCAAATCCTGCAGGGGGGGTCCGCCTTTCAATTAGTTGCCTCCCGCAAATATTCTAGTGGACCCAAAAACAAGCCGCCCGGCAACTTTTATTATTATTATTATTTCAATTTATCAAATATTCTAGTCCCAACCCAAATGATAATCAAAACCCTTTGCTGCCCCAGAAACTCAATTGCACTCCTCCTCTGAGTCTGATAATATTGTAAAATATGAAGCTCAATCCCCTATTCTACACAGCCCAAAAGAAACATTGCAGAAGCTAAGGAGAATCCCCCTTAATCAAATCCCTACATAACATCACTCAAAATATTGATAATGCATAAGATAAAATTGATAACAAGTGTATTGACATCTCTCTCCTTAAAAGTAACTACTCTCTTATGGTGGCTTGTATGAAACAACAAATTGCATGCTAGCTTTACCAAAAAAATCCTGACACGCAATCATAGCAAGGTTTAGAGCCAAACTAAAGCTATTCAGAAAAGTCTCACTCCTAAAAGAAATAGAAAAAGACTTGCTGAACAGATGCAATTCAATGCCCATCAAGAGATGCTAAAACAAAAAACACTAGGATTCACATCACTATTGAGGTTGTCAAAAGAGGAGAAATATAGAGCATAGCAACACTCCTAAACATCCTCCCCCACAACTGCTGCCCATGCTTGGAACACATTGATGGCTGCTCAGGACTTGAGGACAAACACCATCCAGCTGCCCCAGTGCATCATGGAAATCTTGGAGAAGAATCAGAGCAAGTCTTATTCTTTTTCTTCTAGCTTCCTTTCAGTATTTGGATATCACAGACTCTCTCTTTAGTTATGCCTAAACTCTTTGCTTTCTTATTTAATAGGCTGAGGTATATATGTGATACGTAAAACTGAAATCTCTGTTTTGAATGTCTATGAATATCTCCTATAGCTAAGATGCTTAAAAGGCTATCTCCACTCATGCTCTCTTTCACAAGTTGGGCTTGGAGAAAGGTTTTTGTAATGTTAATATTTTTATCAATATACTTACTTTTGTCATAAACAAATTGCATTATAAATTTACTTTTATAAATCATAGTTACAAATATCTCCCCAACAAGATAATTTTTTCTTCTTACAAGTCTATTGCATTAAAATGGGGACAGGAGGCCAAGCTGACCCCAAGTGTAACATCCATATTTGTGATGCTAGATCCCAAGCATTACTTGCACCTCATATTGCCAATGAAGAAATCTCCAAAGTAGCTTCCAAGCGACCCAAATTATCTCAAGTGGAGCCGACTTAAATTTATGCATAATGCTGCATTACTAATTATATCACAAACTTGAAAGTGGCCCTTGATTCCAACTGAGTGTGACAAGTGGATAGAACTTTTCTCACAAAATAATATCTTCCATAAACATCTCCTTCCACAACTCTAATTATCCATATACACGCAAGGGACTACTTGTGCTTCAGCAACAAGGAATCTAAACCCCCTAGATCCCTTGGAAAAGTGCCTATAAGAATACATTTAATTGTTAGTATCGAGGTCATACTGAGAAAGGTTCTGGTGCTCATCTGAAATTTTGGAGTAGTAAGGGCATCGTGGTAGAAGGTTGGTCCATCATATTGTAGTGTATCCTTCTTGCAGAAGGTAGGAGATCATATCTCTTATAAAGTTGGTTGACTGAAACTGCATACTTCACTCTGCATGCCTCTTCTTCCAGCCAAGCATGGGCTACTCCAACTTGTCCTGTTTAGGGAGCGCACCATTTTCTCTAGCTCATAGCTGACTTGTGTCAGCAAACAGAATGAAGTCCATACTGTTGATAGTTTAATCTTGTACCTAGTGGTTCTTCTCACTGATTTTTGGCATGATTCTTCATTGTAATTAAAAATGTCTCTCTGGTCTCTGTTATCAGCACTGTTTTGATTTTTGTGCTGATCTCCTCCTTTTGATGATATAAAATGTTTTACCTTTTGTCCAAAAAAATGTTGCCTTGTCCAGTTTAATAAGATCTCCAAGGTCTTTAAATTTGTGCATGATATGAAATGTGTGAAGTGAGAGTGAGATACTAACAATATATTAGTATAGAAATGATCATAAAGGTTGCTGACCATTTTTGAGGTCTCAACTAGGGTTCTGTCAACGGTCATATCATTCTCACAATTTATGAATCTTTGATAAACTAATCATCAAACACGTTTAGCGATTCAATGGAGAAAGATTTGATGAGCATTGCATGATGACACTACAATAATGGCTTCTTGTCATCATGTGTGGATGCAAGTTAGGATGTTGGATGGATCCACCTTGACAAATACTTTGGAATTGTTTATTGGTGCAAAGCTGACTAGCTAACCCAATCATTTCACTAAAGCTCGTAAAATTTGTGGAGCATTTGTATGTATCATTTCACAGGAGGCTTTGTTTTTCTCTTCATTCTTATAAAGATGGTTGACTGAGAAATCAATCACCTTACCTACCTCTTATATATCTTCATGTTTTGGTTGTTTCTCTTTCTCCTTCTCATGACTTGAATTAGGCACGCACTCACAGAAAAAGCCAGCTTTCATGGTATGACATCAAATATTATTCAGAAATTGTAGAGAAAATATATTTATAGGGGTTATCTATTATCAAAAGTCCAAGAAGTTGACTCACTTGTATATGATACACTTAAATATCTCTCTATCCTAACCGACTTGCAAGAGAACTGGTTAATCTTCACTCTAGCCAATTTGAAAGTAAATTAATTACAGCACTATTTGTGTATGTTGACCACCTTTCTTTTCAGGCCACAATCTATATGCATTGATTTTGGGAGTTGTGCACCAAAGAAGCAGGATTTTGGCACCTACTTGAGGACAATTAGGCGATTTCAAGCAAGGAGATTAGTCAACCTTTAAAGGAGGCTATAAATCATTTATCTAAAAGAGAGAGAATATAATAAAAACAAGTGTTTTGAGAATATCTCTCATTGCATAGACATAACATTTGTCTTTTTGGACGACAGACTTGAATAAATGCAATTATGTATTTCTCTCCTATAAATTGGTTGTAGTTCGATTTGGGTGATATCCTTTTGTCATATGGTTTATGTGCTAAGTGAGTCCCCTAACCTTTTGTTTCTTTACAAAAATACCTATGTAGGTTATGATTTATCCCATGAGGCAAATGCATGAAACTCGAGTAAAAGCATAGATGGAATTATATGCGGCCTATTAAGTGAGGCGGAGAGTACCTTTGAGTGCACGAGTTTCATTCTTGTAATCACGTGTTTTGGGCACCCATCCGTATAATTATACTCGCCAGGAAGAATGTCAAAAATACACCATTTTGATTTTCTTGTTTTTGGGATAAAAAGTCAAACCAACTTTTTAGAAAACATTAAATAACTCTTAAAACCCTAAAATGAGCTTCTTCAAATGTTTATAATTATTCAATAATAAACAACTCATTTACCTCACATTTGCATATTTGCCTCTCATTTTCATAGGATTTTACTCCCACCTTCATTTTTAACTAATTTCCACATTGCTTAGGTTTGATTTCAAGTGCCATATAGTTCCTTTTGGAGCTTAATAGGTGTGAAGGAGTTCAAGGAGCTTGCCTATATATGCAGTGTTGGGTGTATTGCGTAAGTGTTTTGTGATTTTTCTGCAAGTATTTTAGTTTGTATAATTGTATTTAATAATTTGTAATTGTTTTAAGCTTCATTTTTCAACATTTGATTTCATTTAATTTTAAACATTCTCTCAACACTAAATTGTTTTCATTTTTTAAATGCATTGTGTAGTTAAAATGGATGCGAGTTCTAGTTTATTGATAACAAATTTGATCCATATTCCCCCTTTGGAGGCATATCACACAATAGAACAAATAACATACTGTGAATTATTTGGGTTTGCTCACAATGTAATGTGCAATTTAAGAGCTCCATCATCAAACAAAGCCCATTTGTGTGGGGCACATCCCATAATTAGAACATGTGGAGGGTCATGGAAAGGGATCCACGTCCAAAGACTTCTCACCTCAACATCCTTAGGAGCAAGAGGAAACAATCCAAAATCTTTAAAAATCCAAGCATCCTATGGCAAAAGGAAGATCAAATTGTTGTTTGTACGTGTTTGAATCTCAAGTCTTACTTGAGGTTAGGTTCATATCACCTTTTTGTCTACGCCTTGTGCATATAGACTTTGAAGATATTAACCTCTTTTTTGACACAAAAGAACAAAAAAAAGGCCCATTGGAAAGGGCATTCCAAAATGAAAGCAGTACATAGCTATCAGGTATTAGGCGCTTTATTTATGCATGTGGTGTCCCATTTAAATTGTTAGATCACCATAATGGCAAGATATGGTGAGATGTATCAACTGAAGCCCATAGAACATTAACCAAAAAATGAAAATTTTCCATACCACCTTATTGTCAAAAAAACCTTTAAAAAAAATTTAGAGGCATATATCTTGCCCATCAAGAATCAATGGCACAAATTTTTTATGTCCATCATTTCTAGGCAACAAATGGAAAGATATAATGAAATAGACCATCTGATCATGTGGTATGTTTGTAGTGTGTCTCATAAAGGATCAATGTTTGAGGGCTATTTTGATTGTCAGTGGCAAGTGAAGGATGCCCAATATCATGTACAGACATCCTCATAGAATCTATTGAGGTAGCAATGGGCCTCAAAACGTTGTCCAAGTTGTAACAAAAAACGCAAAATGTACAGAGTTGCAAGGTTGTTGGTTATGGCACGGCATGGACACATATTTTGGACACCTTGCCGGTTCATTCCCTCAACTTAATGTTACAAAACTTGGGCACAAAAATTGCTTGGATAAAACAAGTCTATGAGAAGGCAAGTGAGATTTAAATGTTCCAACAAGCACCACATGTCCTAATCCATCTTTCATAGGTTCTCAACATTACGAACCAATCAAAAGAATTTACCAGGTAACCCAGCGTCAACCCTAACCTTCCCTTTTTTTTTTAAATAATTATTAGTTTTTAAATTTTATTTTTATAAATTCATTAAATTAATTTTATAAGTTTGTAATTAATTTTATTTTTATTTGTTTTGATTTCTTATTAGGTTGTTGAGACTCGATTTGCCTCGCACACGCTCGTCTTGAGATGACTTGTGAAGGTGCGAGAGGTATTGAGTGGCATGGTTATTAGTGACCTTTAGAGTGTATGGAGGCAAGCAAATAGTGAGAGGGCTAGAAATGTGAAATTGTTGATCCTTGATGACGCATGGTGGGATCATGTGGATTACTTGCTCAGTTTTACTGAGCCCATCGTGGGTATGTTGAGATTTGTTGATATGGATCATCCATGCATGGGGGAGATTTATGATGGAATTGACTCAATGATTGAGTCAATTAAGACCATCATAAATGCCAAAGAGCAAGATCCTACAAAGACTTTCTTCAAGAAAGTGCAATCACATCTCATTGAAAGGTGGAACAAAATGACTACTCTATTGCATCTTCTTGTTTTTGCCTTGACTCCAAAATACTATAACATAAGTGAGATCCCTCTTTGCTTAGGAGGGTCCCACCATATAGGGATGTTGAAGTTAGTGAGGAGTTTAAGGCAAAATTTGTTAGAATCTTCCCAATACAAGAGCAAGTAGAAGACATGGTTAGAGCAAGAGTTTGTGAATTTCATATCCTCCAGGATCACTCCATTAGCGCTCTTCGTGACAAATACAAGATGGATGCTTATTCGTGGTGGTACCTCCATGGACAAGCATACACCTACCTCATGCAACTTGCAATAAATTTTTTAGAGTGAGAGGTCACAAGTGAAGAAACAATTTCATTATGTTAATGACAACTTATGGTGGTCATCTCGAGATGACTTAAACACACACAAGTTAATCATCTAATCTTTAAGACGTCTAATCAAACAATGCGCTGATATGCATTGGAATTTGGCATAAATATTTTTGACGATAGAAGTAAAATTTAAGGAAACACATTTAATCAGCAAGTTAGATAGACCACAACAAGCACACTATCTTAAAGTAGGATGTGAGTTGTGTTCTAGGAATAAGATTTTCATCCTAAGAACATTAAAAATGTTGCCTCTTTTTTCACCAACTCAAAAAAATATGGCTTATGTTTCATGAAAAAGATTTGAATATATAAAAAACAAGGTATCATAGGGTTACATCTTTCTACACAAACTAGAAGAGCTAACACATGTAGCTATACCGAGAGAGAAAATATACATTATACTTCCAATGCAATAAACCACATTATTTTGTTTTTTGATTTTAATTATCAAGTCTTTAATGGTAGTAATGATAACAAAATAAAACATTAATGATATTCAAAATAACACAAAAGTATATGATTTATATGAAAAATGCATGAAACTCGAGTAAAAGCATAGATGGAATTATATGTAGCCTATTAAGTGAGAACCTGGAGAGAGCTTGAGAAGAGTGTCATTCTTGTAATCACCAACAATGTTTTGTACCCATCCATATATATTATACTCGCCAGGAAGAATATTAGTAATTTGAAATACACCATTTTGATTCACCTTCATCCAAAATTGATAACCCTGAAAGATAAGCTTTCTTAGAAATAGTTTAATAGGACTTTTCCAACACCCATTGAGAATAGCTTCTTCAAATGTTACAATATATTATTCAATAGATAAACGCTAATCAATCAAATCACTATAGAAAAGGTGTTACCAATAGTTAAGTATTTTATTCGTCCTCAAAAAATATGCCACATAATGTACTGACCAAATTACCTTACTTTCCTTTTGCCATGATCCCTTGTCACCAGGAGCAGCCAAGCCTATATATGCAGAATTAGCAGGAAAGGCTTTTGGAGAAATAAATCTGCAAAGAACAATTTATTGATAAACAACATTTTGTGTTAATATTCCTATATGCTAAAGATCAGTTATAAACAAATAACATACTATGAATCAGTGAGAGGCTAATTAACATGAAAGTATGCAGAATCAGCAGGAAAGGATTTTGGACAAATAAATCTGCAAAGAACAATTTATTGATAAACAACATTTTGTGTTTATATTCCTATGTGCTAAACATCAGTTATAAACAAATAACATACTATGAATCAGTGAGACGCTAATTAACATGAAAGATGCAGAGCGACCATCATCAAACAATGTCCATAGATGCACATCCCTATAAATTCTTAATCAATTTTGACTCAAAACTTGGGTCTCCAAAAACTTCTCACCTCAACTATCCTTATTGAAATACAAACAATCCAACGTCTTTTTGATATGTTTAAATTTTCCCTATGCTTTTATTTAATTTATATAAGTTTTTTAAATTGTTGCTTGTAAGCTTATTTGAATCTCGAGTCTTACTTATTTTAGGTTCATATATTTCTTTGATATTTGTGCATATAGATTTTGACCTTTGGATATTATTCGATAAGTGTACCTATAGATTTTGACCCATATGTGTTCTTTTATATTTGTACATGTAGGTTAATCAAATTATAGGTATTCTTTTGATATCAGTACCTCTAGGTTATTTAACCTATAAGTTTTCTTTTTAGATTTGTGCTTGTACATTTTGAACCCTAGGACTTCTTTCTAGTTTTACTATTCAACACAGGAAAATATTACAAGAAACAAAATCAGTCATTTTCCATGTCAACAACATAAAATATGGTCAAAAAAACCTTTATCAAATTCAAAATTTAGTCTCATATATCTTGCTTATATCAAGGACTAAATTTTTGATGTCCAAAAATCTAGGCAACAAATTATAAGGTTTAATGAGTAATATTCTTCTGGAATTCATGTGATATCAAGTTTTTGTCTAATGTTTCAAATCTCATTATCGGATCCATCTTCTGGGAGAGGAGTGAAATCCAATGTTTGTTGTCATTCTGATGCTAGCTGTTATCAAATATATGTACAGGACACATCATAGGGTTACAGATGCAATTTGTGAAATACGACCTACCTATTAAGTCACATGTACTTGATTGAAAGCTTGCATGCTACATGGAGAACTTACCGGTTGCAAGGAAATTGCAGTTCCAATTGTGAGAATGAATTATAAAATATGAGAAAGACAACTTGAAAACAAAGAAAAAGGAAGAGAGGAATAGGAGAAGAGGTGGAATTTAAGTACCCAACAAACACTAAGCCTATCTATCACATGGATTCACAATCAATGACCTTTCCTGACCGTGAACCAATCAAAAGAATTTACCACCATCACCCAGCCTCAACCCCGCAACCTTCCCTTCACAATGCCTGCATCTTACCATTCAAGTGCACATTCAATTTTGAAATGATACGCACACTTTCCTTTTAATGACGACTGCCGTCATTTTTACCGGAAAAGGTAACAACATAATGTGTTGTTACCCTTTTACTTTAAGAACACATTACGTTGTTACCTTTTCCATTAAAATTGTTTAAAGTGAGTAACAAGAAATATTTTTAGCTGGTCAGCCTGAATTGTGCAAATTTGCAGGATGGATAGTCCCACATCAAATAACACAGAGCCAAGGATTAAAGAATTTTGGGAAAAATAAGCTAGGCACTTCCCCCCGAAATTATTCAGTATTGAAATTAGATGAAAACTCATAGTAGAGTGTCCAAATTCTTGTATGCATATGGCATCCCTTTAAATGTAGTTTGAATCTATATTAGCTGGAAATGGTGACGCGCCATCACCATTTCTCGAAGGGATAGTATGACCCCAATTTTTATTGGAGGTAGGTATCACACATGCCATTAATTAAATAACAGAATACATCAAAGTCATTTGCAATCAAACTTCTGACAGTATGGAAGAATAGGCCATAATCAAAGGGTGTGAAACCAAGAACGAAATAAATTATGCTTTGCAAATAAGCCTGTCCAAAAATTAAAGAGGCCATAAACATCAATGCCCAAAGTACCAAAATTAAGCTATTAGATCTAGCACAAAACTAGTAGTACTTTATACCAGAATACCAAAGGCACAAGAAGTAGTAGATCTAACACAAAACTAGTAAAGCTTGGTACTGCCAACTACCAAGCACACAAAACTACACCTTCAAGATGGCAATCATCATCCTTTCATGCCCCATTCATATTAAGGCAGAGGACCCCCAATTTTAAAAGTTAAGAACCTATTTACTTTCTCAATAGAAAAGCTTCATGGAGATTTTAGAACCCATTTAACACTCTAGAGTACCTCAAGACTAAACATCATTTCCATTAGATTGGTGGACCTTGCATTCAGGCCCTCGGTAAATAGTATTGCTTCATCAGCCATCAGATAAGAATTGTTCATTTCAAGAAGAATAAAAAATTCATTCCCCAAGTTTACTTTCTCAGAGAGAGGCTTCATGGATAAAATTTTAGAACCCATTTAACACTCTACAGTACCTCATGACTAAACATCATTTCCATTAGATTGGTAGACCTTGCATCCAGGCCCTTGGTAAATATTATTGCTTCATCAGCTATCAAATGATAATTGTTCATTGCAAGAAGAATAAAAATCTTTCCCCAAGTTCTTATTGCTATAATAGAGACGCCCAACTCACAACTCTTGTTTCAAGCCATAATTGATGGTGTGCCTGTTTTTAGAGTTGTCTGAATGTACACAGAGGTAGTGTCCTTGAATCTTTTGAACTCCTTGTATGGTCCACTCTTTGAACCCAGCATTAAAATTAAACAAATCTAAATGCAAGAAGATTGAAATCATAAACAAACACTGCATCTCGAGCTATTTTTTGAGCATTCTATTTTCTCTGTGTTAAAGCTGTTAAAAACTTAAAAGTAGATGGGGGTGACATGCCATTGATCTTATTATGGAAAGCCATCTTCTAGAGGTGAAACAATAAATATTTGCCATGTTTGTGAAAAAGAGTGGGTCATATAGAAGTGTCAAATTGTTTCTTTCCTACAAAGACAAGTATGACTCAACATCAGGTTACAGCTAATGGAGCATAATAGATTTTGTTGTTGCTTTCATAGAAACTTGGGTTTCATTATTTAGGAAAATAAAATTTGATAAGCTTTACACCACAAAAATCTTTGAAATTGTGGATTGCATGACTAAAGAAACAATTAACATCATTAGAAGAGGAAACGAAAGAAAGAAACTTCTGATGAAAGCTTCCTTCAACAAGTACAGGAGAATAACTATTGATAAGTGGAATAAGTTCAATTACATATTTCCCCATATGCCCTAATTCCCAGATATTACTACAGGTTACCTAGCTATAATATTCAATGATTGCAGAACAGTTATAGTTATAATAAAAAAGCAATGTTGAAATGAAAAATAACACAACAGATATCTGTAACAACAATTATATTTATATGAAGGCAGTCTGAATCAATCAAGGACAGTCAAAAAATCAGGTTGAATACACATCAGAGCTCCCCAAATCTGTCCAAGGCTTGTCAGGCCAACCATTTCCAACCACTTAATTGACTAAGACTTGGCCAAAAACCAAAGCAGGTTTGAACATTACCCAAACATCAAATATAAACTAAGATAACTTCATTCCAATATAACAATTTTTTAGAACAAAGAAGACATCGCCATCTAACTCCTTACTGACACTCAAGAAGACATTAGAGAACAGGAAAGTCAATTTGTTTTTTCCTTCTTTCAACTCTTGATCTTTCTTCCACCAACTGCGCTCATCCTCAATACTACTTCCACAGTCCTCTTAACCTTCTAGTGAAGCTTGTTCATCTTGTTCTCTGTATTTTGTTTCTCTGTCACTAATTTCCCTGAAACTATCCTTTCCCTTCAATGTCCATCCTTTTATCAGTCTTGGTCTCCAACAAATAATTGTCCACAACATGCTTTTCTGCCAGTGGAGGACACCCTCTAAGTGATTTCTTTGCTAAAATTTCCAACCTTTCTTTCTGTCAACTCTCCTTCTCAACAATAAACTAGTCCCTCAATTGAGTTAGCTCAACATAAGTCTGAGTCCAACTAACATGGGCTTGTGTAAGTCTCTCCTCTACAACTGAATCTTGTATGTATGAATCCCTCGGCTCCAAATCTTCTAAATAGTGCAATTGATTCACAGGCAGCTAGATGGAAGGAAGCACATTGGCATGTCAAGAAGGTGTAGGAACACACTGGTTTTGATGTATGCCCCTATTTAACTTAACTGAATCTGGCCCTCCAAACATGCTACAAAAGTGAGTAACCCGCTGCTTGGTGGAAAAGTGACAGTGATCCAGTCTCTACCATTGGCCTCTCAAATATGCTCTTCCATTCAAGCTAATCCAATCCTGGGACTGAAGTTCATACTACCGATAAAGTACAACCAAGCAGTGCTACCAATGCAAGTAGGCCGTGTAATTGATCTTGTGAGTCGCATCAGTTGGCTCATGGAATGTGGATGTGGTAATTATCATCATCTTGATCTCACTACTTACCACTTTGCATCTTGATTGTGGCTCTTCTCAATGCCCACACTACTTGCCCTGTCTTCAACAGGCTCATACAAATTCTTTGAATCGTCATCACCTTCATACAATCACCAACCTGCTTTGCATCATTCTAGGGGATCTTCTACTCTGCTCAGTCCATCTGCGTATCCATGAGGAACTCGTCTAAGTCTTGAGTGATAGGGTGTGTCTATGTCTGTAATGGCAACTGTCCACGAAATTAAATATCTCACATCACGCACTATGCATCTATCCCATCTCATGGTGAATCCCTCCCTCAAAAAGTCTAATTCATCCATAAAAGTATCCGGAGGAATAGTCTAAGGGGTGAAAACTAGAGCTGACTCAACCATCATAGGTGTTGATGGTAAAGAAGTACAAACTGATAAAGAATAGGGAACTGTATTGATGGGTAGCCCCATAATCCAATAGACTGAAAAAGAATACAAAAGTGCACATATTACCAACTCAACATGTATAGTATTCCCAACCAAATCAACAAATATTAGAAATTCTAAAAATGATGTATTCATAGCCAACTCAACAAGTGCGAACCAGTCCAAATATGAACTACTCCAGCCAACTCAATAGAAGAAGGAAATTTTAGATGTGTAGAACCACTAATTAATTCAATAATTTATTGCTCACATGTTACACGAGCAATATCACAAAAAATAACCAAACCAAAATATTCTATCCTTTTTAGGAAAGATATTCCTCAAGGGGCACCTTTGTATTGGCATGGTCGTTGGCATTGCCACCTACCTCCTCATCGGAACTCTTCTCCTTATCTAAAATGTTATTCTCCTTCTTTGAATATAAATTACTTCAATAATCCTCTTCTTTGTCCAAAATGTAAATCCTTTCTAACTTCTTCTCGATCTTAGACTTGGGCGAGAGAGAAGGAGAAGAGGAATTAGCTTTCGATGACTTGACTCATGATGAGAGCTTATCAATTAGAATGATTTTCCTCCTGCAAGACTTGCCCACTATTGAGGCCTTATCGGTTGCCGATGACTTGGTTTCTTTCTATATTGGAAATACCATCCCTAGTTGCATCAACAAAAACACATTTGGAAACGTCTTACTAAAAATGGTATAAAGAGTGAACTTTGGTGTAAGGTTGGCCTTAGAAGGATAACTTGTATCTAATAACAATCAAATGGCATGTTGTGCCAAGATAAAACCCTCATGCCTATGGCACATGAACTCATGCAAATGGTCTACCAAGATATATGCCCACTAATATACCACTCTTTGTATCACCTACCCATATACTTGTTGGTTATAATGGGATTATCCACCGTCCCAATAGCTCCAAACAACTAAAAACAAATCAAGTGTTGAATTATTTTCCACTTCTCTTCTTTCAACAAATTTATGTCCCTCATATGCCACACTCCATTGTTGGAAATATTGGGGTGATGTAGTAATCATATATGGCCTTCTACTTGGTGACTAAGTCCACCATTTCCTTGCTTGTTTGTTTGACCAAGGGTTTTCATCACAAGGGATGCCGGACACTTGACAAATATAAGATGCGCTCACAAACACTTCTATAGCTGACCTTTTGTACATAAATGTTCATTTCTCTTCCCTAGGTGATGATTGAAACCAACTACTTCAAATATCCCACAAATGTGTTCCTTGAAAATCAAGAATTTAAATTGTATTCTTGACTTTGGCTTATTTCAATGAAATCTTAAGCTTTTTATCTAATGGGATGTCCTCGCCACCAACTTCGACACACATCTCCTAAGAATGCATGACATCTCAATTGCTCGAGAGTGTAAATCTTGATCCTTCTTCATCCTCGTCGATTAGTGGCTTGGCTTGAGCATTCCTATCCACAAGCTTACCATCAAACATTCCATGCGCATGGCTGCTTCTCGGTTGTACATTGACTAGAATGGCATGTGCCTAGTTTTCACCTTGTAAATCGTTCTATAGATCTACAACACAAATGGAAATCGTTCCTTCTAGGATTTCACTTCAATGCCTCAAGCCTTATGTATGACTGAAAGTCTGAAACTAGTACTTTACTTGTGGCCTCATCTTGGCTATATGCCCATGGATATCATGAGATTCACAACAAATGATATATATCTTGATCTCATTTGTGAGGTGTTGATGATCTCGTTCAAGAATTGGCCATGTCTAACACTCATCAATCATCTTAGAATGTCAACTTTGCATTGCTCATCTCTTATAAACAAACCTTGTGGTGTTCCATGTCGAGTTATCTATCGGGACTCCGCTTTGACCCACTTTGTCAAATAATTTGTAGCCACCATGATGTACATGCATTAATGCAAATGACTAACATTCTTAATAGGTCTTTGAAATCTAGTCCCCAAAACTCAAATAATTCTTTTGGATGTGATGACCATAAGGGCATGAAATCCCTCTTGACCGACTTTTGTGTCCATTGACAAGTGTCACAGATATGTACCCACTTGTACACATATTTAAAGAGCATTGGCCACCGAAAGAGGACCAACAAGACTCCTTGTTGTGGTTATCCCTTCCTCAATGTATCATGAATTTCCTTCCTAAGTATGCATCTCTGCACTACTTCATCCAGTCCCATTTTGTACATGAACTTATTGCAATGTCCTTGCCTTGATATAACCCCCTTCGCTCCCGTGGTTATATGTCTTGCAAAAAGGACCCAATTGACAAATGATCCAGTTTATAATATCATACCATGATGGTAGTATGGAATTTGGAACAAGCATGCACCCAGGGGGTCATAGTTCACCCCACTTGGCAGTTCCCTGACTAGATCTTGGACAATTTGTTAGCAATGGCATGGCTCTTTCTAGGTCGCAAAGCTATCTTGAATACAACATGAGCCATCGATAGACATGTCCTTGGATTAGTAACTTGTTGACCAAATAATACAATGTACAATGTAAGCTAAACACGAGTTGGTCAAATAGTGTCTAAAGTTTTGGACACTGCGACCATCCTCAGATTCTCCCTCTCAAATGTATTTGGGGTGGCATTGGCCGACTTTTGAATATTTGGGGTGGCCAAGCTTTTGAATCCCTCAACAATGTGCGTAACAAAAGGTACACTAGGATAGGTGCATTGATGAGTCAAACCTTTAGCTCCTCAAAATATTTTTGTTGCTTTTCCATCCACTCAAACACGGTCCCTTTTCTCATTAGAATGGTTAAGGGGTACGAAATTTGGGAGAATTTCTTAATAAACCAACAGTAGTACTCGAAATGGCTGAGTAAGGACTTCACTATAGTCACATATATTAGAGCCACCATCTTGACAATCACTCAAATTTTGTTAGGGTGTCTTCCAACCCAGCTTCCTGACCACATGATCCAATAGCTTGCCATATCCGGGACTAGGAACCAACACTTATTTGGGTTCCGAGATAGCTTTACCTTGCAGCTTGTCTTCATGCATTAATGCCCATGGACATGATTCTTTTAGGGCTATTAATTGAACACTTTTCAAAGAAAAATACTTGAAATTGGTGGTGGTCAACTTCTCAAAGTGCAGTATTATCCTTTGAAAGGTGATTTGTCTAAACATAAGAGTGCATTCAATATTTGATGAGTGCTCAAGCTTCCTATTATGAGGCCATTAGGCGAATAGTGATGGATCCTTGGGGGCCGGGGCATTCCTTTAGCTGTCCAATTTGAAGACTTGATTCTGTCTGAATAGAAAAATTGGAAAAGGCTGCAGTGACAAACGAATGAGTGCAAGCAACATCTATGGTAGGACTTGATTGGAGTGTAGGTGAAATAGATAGATCAAAAGGGGAAATTTCAAAGTATACAAGCACATAACCAATATAAGCAGCACACATAATGTGGAGGCAAGCACAAGCATGGGAGTAGAGCACACATCATGTGGAAACAAGCACAAAGTATGGGGATCGCATTCATCAAATTGCACAAGTAGAAGATAAAGGAGGAAATAAGGAAAAAGGATAAGCATTCACTTATACTTTCTAGCTCTCCAAATTCAATCTTCTACACCAAGTTCTAGTTCCTTCCCCTCGTTTTCCTAAAGACTACATAATACTCATGCATTACCTTTAACAGGCCATGAATATTGGATGTACCTTCTCAAATGCAACAATCTAACGAACAATCTAGTGTGTATAAAGTACCTATAAATCTCCAATGAGGTAGGAAAATTGGATGGAACCACCAAATTTTCATTGGTATGGCTGAAGTGCAGGTGCTTACTTTGAAGATTTATAGGTACTTTATCTATAAAACACCAAGATGAATCTGCAGAAAGCTATGCTGAATATTTTTTAAACGATCAAGGCAAACCATAGACGAGAAAGGAATTCGTAATCCCTGTATGGAAACTGCCCTCTCTAGGTTGATTAACCAACATGAAAGAAACGACATTCTTCAAACCTGTGTTGAGGAATTTGAGCAAGATTGTGGAAAAATAAGAAAAAAAAAAAATGGATGCAGTCAATATTATAATCATAGTTACCGAATCTGGAAATCTGGATCCATTCAGGAGGGCAAAAAAAATCCAAAAATCCAGAACTCTTGAAGAAGTTTAGAAAAATTCGATGCAGAATATATTCAAATTATATATAAGCATAATCTATAAATATGCAAAAACTGACAAATACAGAAAATAATAATGTAGTATAAAATGTTACTATATTTAATAAGTTATAAGGCTGTTGAGTGTCTTCTTATTGCAAAGAAACTAAAAGAATTTTTACTTATTTTTGTAAAAAAGGGTCAACCTGGACCTAATTTATTCAGGCCGGCTGAAAAATCTGGATCCAGCAAGATTTGGTAACTATGGTTGTAATGTTCATTGAAACAGCTAAACTCAGAATCAAAAGCACAATAGCTGAAACAGCACAACCCACTCTTTCATCAAAGAGGCAAGCAACAACTGCCAGGATTTATAACGAGGATAAGAAAAGGGAAACTATTTCAAGCTGCTCACCAAATCTTACACAACAGGCCTCCTCTTCAAACAAATCATGGGCTTCTCACTCTCTACAGATGAAAAGTTTCCTGTTTAACATTGCTTGTGATAACTGATATCTCCTTGCTACTATGATGAAGTTTTTTTGATATTGATCATGTCAGATTTTTTATATTAATAATGTAAATATGTATCTAACAGTTGCTTCACAGTGGTAGTTTTAGTCTTGTTTTCCATTCTAAACTTCCCCTCTTAGTCTGATTCTAATGATAAGTTTTCTCATTTACATCCTTCATTTTACCACCTCTTTCTAATATATAAATTTACCTTTTGTCATAATAATAATAACACCTCAAACCAGTTCTAGTAAGTCTACACATGAGGATGTTCAACACCATTTATTCTATCTTTTCTTTAAATGTGAGACCTCTAATATTACAGAAAAGCTTTAACCTATCACAGGGATTGTCCAGCTGTACAGCTTCTCATTATTAATGTGGTGGGCTGTTTGGACTTTTACCTGATGATTCATCCCAATCTTCTTTTTGTAAATGTCTATACATACATACTCTACATATAGATATACATAGATATATATGTGTGTGAGTTTGTATATATTAATGGTGCATTTCAAAATATTAAACACATTCAACTCCAAAAATGTTGTTTGGGAATTGTTTTCTTGATGAATTTGCAGTTAATTTCAAATTGTGCACCTTAAATGAGTACAATGAAGGTTGGAGAATAGTGGGGATATTGTACACTGGTGGCAGATGAGTCCTCTGACACATTCCTAGCTTAGACCCCATCCAACACCTACATTTAGATTCAATTCAACAAAATTTTCTGGCTCCTAATCAACCATATAAATTATAAATGCTGGTCAGACTATCTTCCCTATACATCTGTTAGTTTTATGACTCCAGTTTTGAGTACATGTGCATTTGTGTCTGCCTGAAAATGGAATGGTGCTTGTTCACATAATTTCATCATTAGTACTAGACCCCAGAAATTTCCTGAACCCAGTTTCAATACAGATGAACACTACTGTAATGTGGTTAACTAGATAAAGTTATAGCATCAATTACAAAGCTGTGACCCATGCAGGTTTAGTGGTCTGAATTTGATTCATAAAAAATTGTGAATTATTATTTTGACCTTGAGGAGCCCTGCCAGTGGCTTGTGACGAATTGTGAGACCATTTATGGTCCCAACTATGAAATTTTGCATTAAAGCCTAGTATATACTATATAACTATAATACCAAAGTATTTACAACTATAGCAACAAATGTCAAAAAATGAAAGAATGAAGAATTTTTAAAAGATACATGACCAAGACTAAGAGCAAATAGAAAGTCAAAATTGCTGACTTAGGAGCATAGGAAGGAAAGTGAAGGCCCTTATTAGGTCCGAAATCATGGGCACCTTGTGTACCAAACTATGCTTAGACTACAGGTAACTTACAACATATGAGCATTAAAATAAAGAAAAGGAAGGACTATCTTTATTAAAAAAATAGTCAGTTTAGATTACAAAGGCCTGCGTAACCCCAACTCATGTAGGGCTTACGTTTATGTACAAAGACAACATAAGCATGGGACTATCATGAATGAAAATAGGCACACATTAATACTAACAAACCCATATATTCTCAAGATTTTAGTGGTCTTATTCAAAAGAACTAAGGTATGTAGTACATGCTTCCATATTTGTCAATATTAAACAAATTAAAATGGTAAAAAAATAGCCTATTCACATGCAGAAAGAAACTAATTAAGTGATTATGAAACAAAAAGTTTCAGATAAATGGTGTTGCCACATAACCATGGTAAATCATAGAAGACTAAGAATATGATCCTTAAACATTGTGATGTAAAGTTAAGTTTTAGCCTTGAGACTGGAACAAGAATGATGGAATTGAGAGTGTGAAAAAAAAATTGGTCCACCAGCTGAAGTTATTAACATCATATCGGCCTTAGCAGTTCCTCAGAATTTCATTGCCTGAATTGCTGCCTTTTTCCACTACATTATTTCAATCCTTTTCCCTTTCAATATGTTACTGTTAAAATCTTTAATAATTAAAATCACTTACCTATCATGAACTAACAATCTTCCAGAGACAGAACAACGTTGTGCTTTCTTCAAAAAATAAGGAGAGATAGGAAAAGAGTATGGCCATTGGTTTGTTTCAATGAGGCTCTGCAAAAGTAGGAAACATAAAGTGGAAATCGATCAGTGGATTTATTTACTTCTATGACATAAGAATTAGACAATATTAGTGGTTTTCATATATTATTATTTGTTAAGTTCATCTAAATATTGGGTACCTGTTGTTTTGCAGCTTTCCACAGTACAGATGGTTGTACAGATTTTGGAGCTGAATTCAAGTGCACTCTAAATGGACCAAAAACCTTCCTCCATGCCTCTCCATTGTGGAATTCACAATAGTTGTTTCCCATGTAATGACCACTGTGAAACATCTGTCAAGAACATTACACATTCTTGTTATATAATTGCAAAGTTTGACAAGGACACATGTTAGCACAATGCTCAAGGAAACACACAAACTTGTCCAAAGTGTTAAAATAAAATTAAACTTCCAACCAACTAAAGAGGACAGTATTGTTTACCCAGTTATGGAATACTTAATATTCTCTACAGTTATTTAAATGTGCCTTTTGACTTTCAAGGTCACATGACTTTGAACAAATTTCAACTAAACGTCAAGTAGAGTGGTTCACAACTGTGTAAGAGCATTTAAGCAAAGATGCATATTGTACCAAGTCATTCTCAAGTAGGCAAAAGACTTATACAACCAATCAAATCCCTAATGTACTCATTGCAATAGTTTCAGTTATCTCAGACCATTGATGCACACCATCACTGCTGGTGATCAACATGCCTCATAGAAGGAAACTCATATTGCAAGCATTGCCTATAAACCCATCAAGAAAAATTTGAAAATACAAATGCATCCATGATAAGTCCCAAATCCACAAAGTCTATTTTAGGAATAAAAGAGCACAAAAATGCATCCATGTGTGTATCCTCAGCTCGGATCTGTAAGGCCCACCACACCACCTGCAACTCAAAACAATCCGATCAAACTCAATAAGGAAGAACTCCAACCTCCACAGATAAGTGTTCCTGTGCAACATCATCAAGCTTTCAGCAGGTATGTCTGCCAGTACTAAATGCTAGTCTTTTACATTCTGAAAATGTCATTTCTGCTACACATACTAGAGTTAGCCTCCCCTAATGTCGCCCAGGCCACATGTACAAGTTCAATCCATAGGTGAACTGGCACCCATGATCATAATGCATCTATCCTCCTCACCAACATGACCCTCACTTCACACTGCTCTAGACTATCATTGAAGTGGCTCTTCAAGGCCCAATTTTGGACAGGATGCTCTAGTACCAGAAACCTACCCCAATCAGTGAACTCTTGGCCTTCCTGCTTCTAGTTTGCACAACAGAAAAGCCACAAAAACTCAAGGAGCTTCTAAAATCACCAGGGTCATTTTATAAACCCTTAGGAGATCAAGCTATTCTGCAATCAATAGATCTAGGGACTAGAGTCCTTGAACTTGGCATTAAGGCACTCATTGTCATAACTTAGGAGCACCTGCCTCACCATTAGATGATTGAAAACTGCATTCAATACCCAGTCTTAAGAACCCAGTAAGATTAGGTTAAGGATTAATTACCTTGAATAACTGGTGACAAAAGAAGGCCAAGAAGCATCCAACAGGACTGAAAGCTTCCTGTGCCAAGCGCCAATACCTCTGGGACTGCCAGTCTGTCACTACCAGTGTTTGGTCATTCAAGGACATCAATATAATTTCATTTCACCAAGCTGGTGCCACATATTTCACCTTGCACAATCTGGTTTCAGCATGAGTAAATCACTGATTCGAGAGCTAATCCCACTCAAAACTATATGGGATTCCCTCCTAGGGCCCTATAAGGAAATGCATGCTGGTTTAGTTTCATCCAATGATTTTGGTATATTCAATGGAATCT
This sequence comes from Taxus wallichiana var. yunnanensis, assembly GCA_018340775.1. NCBI lineage: Eukaryota > Viridiplantae > Streptophyta > Pinopsida > Cupressales > Taxaceae > Taxus > Taxus wallichiana. The sequence continues at coordinate 755,080,760 of CM031237.1, forward strand.
TCATAAAGGAAAATACTGAATACCCTCAGATACTTATATGCTGTTTTGAAATGTATTAAATTATTTGAATATAATAGATCCTCAATATACTCCCATCAACATCTCTGCTTATTTGAATGCAAGTTGGGTTAGAAACAATTTCCTGTGTCCTTCACTTTGATAAATATTCTATACAGAAGGCACTGAATTGATTTAGATTTGAAGATGCTAGATCAGACTTTTCAAAGTTCTGTCAGCTCCTTTTAAGAGTCTACAAGGTTGTGAGTTTTTCCAATGTAATTTACATGACTCTGCTCCTTACTGTCATGGCTAGAATGTATCTATGCAATATGTAAAGCAATTTAATACAGTTTCTGATTTTGGCTTCTGGAACTGTGCATTTTTAACTAGCAACATCAACTCTCTGTGCTATTTTAAGGCCAATAGGAAATATTTAAAGAGCCTATACACACAACCTATTTTTTATTTGTTTTTTCAAAATAGGTCATGGTGAAAGGTGCTTTAAATATTTTCTAACAGCCTTACAATGGCACTGGGAGATGCTGTTGCCATTAGCAGGCACAAATTTTGAAACTAAGAGAAAGAAGAACAATAAGTATTGTTTTGGAAGGAATAGTCAATGGTAGAGACTTTTCAATGTTGTCTGTTGGAACTAGTTACTCTATAATTGCATATAGGATCATGCATTCACAATAAAAATCAATATTATTGGCTATATTGGTTATGTGACCTGGAGCTGCATTACTCCAAAAGTTATGGATTGTAAATTCAAACTTTTGCATTTATTTCACTTTATCTACTCTAGCAAGAGGATACCCGGATATGAACTGGGGATGGGGATTTGCACTCCCCTACCCTACCAATTGGCTGTGTCGCCATTCCCAGATCCAATCTAGATCTGTATCTTCCTGCCCCCAGTGTGCATCCTTTGACTTTCATATATTGCACATCTTTGTTTAAGGTGGGAAAATGCCATTGAAAAATAATATCATATGTGCAGCAGTGTTGAAAATGTCAGTAGAGGCACCCTGTCCATCCATGTTATTGGCATCACTCCAATAGCAATGTCATGAGCAAACGACTTAATATTCACAACACTGTTGACAATGTCACTAGAGGCACCTAGTCCCTCTATGTGCTTATAGCGCCACTACCATGGAATCGCTTCCCTCCTTGGTTGTTGCTCTCGATTTTTCATTGGATTTTTAGCTAGTTGCTTCGCCTCTTGAAGCTGCCATTCAGCCTAACCCATTTTGTACCTTGATAGCCATAATTATTTTGCAGGTACAAATTCAAATCACACTCCGATCGATCCACCTTGTAACACTTGCATTTCTCTACTGATGTACTCAATCCTCTTGAGCACCTGACTTTGCAAAATAATAAGGCTTATGTGCGAACATTGTTGATAGAATGTGACATCAACCTATTAAATGTAGTTGATGAACACGGATAAGATTGGACCTTAACAGCAGTCAAGCTATCACCTTCATGGGAGCTCTCTTTGCTTTTAATCATCTTTCAGATCATTCCACCAGTGGCATCAAAAGCAGGTCATTTGGTAGTCTCATTTAACATGGTTTATCATATTATAGATACAATCCAAAATATGATTAATGTCATGTTTTTAAGAAGCTAACCCTTTTTTGTACGAAGTTTCCAACCAGCTAAGAACCACTGGGTAAGTCATATGGCATATGCCCCCTAGCATCAATCTGTAAATTTGTAGTAGGAAAGTCTTTACAAAACTTGTATTATGTTTGCAAAGACCCTAAAAATCAATATGAGAATTGTGTTACTAATGGGCATCCTAAAGAAAATTGTTGGAAGTTGCATCCTCACTGTTATGCTAGGAACAATGCAAGAAAAATCAGTCCAAGGGAACCATGGCAGTCAAGATGGAAGAGCAAGAAGAAGGCAAGGTGGCATGTGGTTGTGCCACTAAACCAAAGGCAACCAAAACACAATCTCAAGGAGCCAATCAATATGAAGCAAAAAGGAGAGAGCTCTTTAAACCACGGCAATGCTCTAATTGATATCGGATCTCAAAGGAATTTAATTTATGAAGCAGTTGTGAAAGAACTTGGATAGAAACTATTATTAGCCGCGCCCACTAGTACAGATAGGTACAGATGGAAAGAGTGGCAATGCCACCTTGGGAATGAATTGTAAAAATTGAAAGGCAATCCATTACTCACATACAGCTCTTATAGAGACTCCAAAATCAATCTCTTTGAGAGATCTTCCAAAGTCTAGAAGCAGTAACAACTATCTTTTTGTTGTCGTGAACAGATTTTGTAAAATGTGCATTCTAATTCCTTGTAAGAAAGAAAGAAAGAAATTATATTAATGTCCACAAATGACCAAATGTAGGTCAATGGGACTCGAGAATATACCTGCTAGGGTAAAAGGACCCTAGGAACAATGACTAACTAAAAAAAAAAGAACAAAAGCATTGAAAGAAAATGAGGGGTAAATCCAACGTAATAAGTCCCCCAACCCATGTGGTTAGGGTACAATACAAATAGCTATGAGGGGGAAGAACCCACAAAGAGCACGGGCTGATGAAAGTCGAAAGTCAAAATGACTGGATGTTAGTCTCATTAAACATCCATGATGGTGCCTGGGATAGAGGAATCATCTATGTCATCGTCAGATAACAATACAAATAGCCATGTAGGGTGGGGGGAAAGGAGGGGCGGGGGATAAGAAAACCCAAAGAGCATGGGCTAATGAAAGTTGAAATGATTGGATGATAGTCTCATCAAACATCTCTAACCATGCCCAAAATAGTGGAATCATTTGTGCCATCGTCTATCACTGTGAAAGGGTTGCATAGATGGAAAAGAGGCTACAATCAAATTCTTTAATCATTTGTGCCAAGATTTATTGTTTTAATAAAGGATACAAGGTTTCAAGCATAGTTACCAGGTCCAGAAATCCGGATCCATTCGGGAGGGGAAAAATCCGAAAATCCGAATTCTTGAAAAAGTTTGGAAAAATCCGGTCCGAAATATATACGAGTTGAATTTTATAAATATGAAAATTTGACAAATACAATGAAAAACTTCAATAATGTAATGTAAAATGTTATATTTTTTAATATATAAGGTTGATAGTTGACTGTTTTTTTCCAGAAAACTATAGAAAATGTTAAAAAAAAATAATAAATAAAAATTCCTAAATTAGGGCCGACCCAGACCAAATTTATCCGGGTCGGCTGAAAAATCCGGATCCGGCCGGATTTTGTGCAGATCTGGCCGGATTTGGTAACTATGGTTTCAAGCATATTTTGGATCAGCTTGTGGGCAAAGATGGACTCCATCCCCAAATGGATGGGGAAACTATAAGTAGCAGACTGCACTTTGGTTCTGCTACAAAAGGGCTACAACAAGAGCAGTCCAAGAATATGGGATGAGAGTATTGTCTACATTCAAAATGTCTTCAATAGGCAGTCAATTCAAGCACTCAACCATCACCATTTGAGACTTGTCTGCTAAGGGGATATGACGAGAGCAGTCCAAGAACACAGGATGAGAGTGTTGCCTATATTTAACATGCCTTCAATAGGGCAGTCCATTCAAGCACTAAACCATCACCGTTCAAGGTTTGCTATGGCTACTTTGCCCCAATCACCATTTGATCTTGTTATAAAGGCGTCACGTGATAAATACAAAGACAAAGAAGAAGGCAAGGCTGAAAGGTTCAAAGAAAAAGTGAAACAAATCCTCTGAAGAGTACAAGAACAGCTTGTGAATACTGGGCCAAGTACAAAGAGACGCAATATCATCCACATAGAGTTGAGTACCAAGGTATTTTTTAGGGGCTATTTTTCGCCAATTGCCTAGCATTTAAAAAAATACAAATATAAAATTCACCAATTAACAAATTTACGAAAAAATGGTTCGCCAAATTTTCCTATAAAATGAACATTAAATTTTTGAATTCATCAAAATATACATATATTTATAGGAAATTCTATGTTTCAATTACTATAAATATGTTAAATAGTTTGCAATCTAAAAATATTCGCCTACAAATATTTCTTAAAAGATTCAATTTGTTAAAAAATACACTATTGAACATCAATTCAAAGTTGATGGTGTGGTATGGCTTATCTTGTCATAGGAGAGGCTACAAGGAGAAGTTAAAAATACCAAACTTCTCTGCTACAGTCCATGAAATGTCCTTCAGCTGTTTGGTGAAAATGCATTCATGCTTGATTTGCCTCCATATATAAAGGTTTATTCGGTTTAATTTTGTATAGGATTTGAGGCTATTTGAGCCATCATTACTCAATGAAAATGAAAAAAAAGCATTGCTTAATTGTTGATAATTTGGCACCCGAAAGTTCAAACCTGTTGAGCAAGATATAATACTTCACCACAAGGCTGGACATTTCAAAAAGGGTGAACAAGAATACAACTTGGTGTGCTCCAAGAGCAGCATCCCAAGAAGGCTTATTAGTTGAACAAGGAGATGGAATTATATCCTCATCTACCCCAAAATCTGTACATAATATAAATATCGCAAATATGACTGTACATGTAGGTAATTGAATTGTACATAGCCCTTCAACTTTCTATATAAAAGTTGATGTAAATGCTCTTTGACCCATGAACTTGGAAATTGACAAAGTTGACTGCTGATCCAACTGGGATGTACACAGTCATGCTTGTTTGTTCCAAGCATACATAGTCATCCGGGGCGAACTCATGAAAGTGGAGTCGTCTTTTGTCTTTTCACCTTCCACCACATTGAGGCGTTCCAAAGGGAGTGTTCTTATTTCAATACGAATGTTCTTAAAATTTTGCAATTGGTAGAGTTCCAGGATAGAGTTGGGAAGGCATGAGTAGTTCCATGGTGGAGTTGCAGTTGTATATATCTTTATACTTTCTATTTTCTATTTGGATTGAGCTTAAGATGAAGCCAACGAGGCAGCATATTCTATCTGAGGTTTTACCACATTGGTTTTCCCAAAGAAAATATTGTGTTTTTAGTATACTTGTGTTAAGTGTGCATTCAAGCTCATTTCCTCATATGTTGTTATGACAAATTATCATGGAGTGTATGGACTCTCGATATGGAACATCACTTAAAGCATTAAAGCACTTGTAGTAGAACCTGCAAGGCTGCAAATATAATTCTTATCATTGTATAGAAGACATACACATTCAGTTTTTCCTGTTTAATTGATTGTATAGGTTAACTAATTGTTGCATTCCACATCACAATTTGAGCCTTGTGTGTTGAATTTAAATAGTAATTCACTGAATGTGAGTAACATGGCAACATTTTTAAATGTATAATAAAAAGTCTTCACAACTTTAAGGATCAACATTTTATCTAAAGTTTAGATTCTCTAATAGTTATCAAGACTAGAGGCATCATATGCTATTGGCTTTTCCTGAAAAAAGAGTAAGATGCAAGATTATCTATGATGGTTGATAAGGTGGACATATATTTTGAATTCTTTTATACTTTAGACATAGCTTGTTATTACTTAAAACATATTTAATGGTTTTGGATTTTCAGAGCAATCCACAACCCTACTAATTAGGAAAGGTAAGAAAATGATTGAAAACACTTCCTATTGGTGATATTAATCATCAAAATAAAATATTAAACAAATTTGGATACTCAAAATAGAACCCTACATCAATGAAATATTAAATTTCAATAATGAGTGTAAACTTTTATAGCATGAGCTCAATATACAAACAAACGCACTTAAGGTTTAAGGCACTTACAACAAGGCAAATGGGTCCAGCATGAAGTGTCAACTCTTGTTTGGTGGGCCCTCCAGTCCGAAACTCTTGACTTGGAAAAATTATCCAAAAGCCAACCTTAGGATCCGAGCTCACCCATCCATACACTTCAACATCCTTAGTATCCATTGAATATTGGTATTTGTCATCCACCTGTTTGTGCATCAAGGAATTAGCTTTCAAGGATAATTGTTATGGAAATCCTTAAAAATAATTAAATTAAAGAAAAGTGTAAGATAGCTTTGGTTCTTCTTGGAAAGGGCTTCTATTGAGAAGCGTTCAGGTACATTTATTTATGATTTGTTTTGCTAACACAAATTTTAATATTTGGATGGATAATTGAACTCTTTGGTATATTTTCCTATGAAACAAGTAAATACAAATGTTAAAATTCTGATTTGTGTTTAATTATTGTATACAAATTAAGTTTCAACAGCTAGCTAATGAGTTGATTCCATCAGTATATACTATAATTTCTTTATTTTTACTTAATACTTTTATAAAATCATTCCTTGCAATTAATTTTAATTTTATCATTACTAATCATCTTGTTTCTTATTCCTAATATAAATATTCTCTCTTCTAGTTTAAATCATAGCATACATACTGTAAACACAATAACTAATATAATTTTTTTCTTCCTTGGATAATTTTAAATTTTAATTCCGCTCCTAAGTTTGTTTTTTTTTGTTTTATCCTTCAATGTGTCCCATCTCTTATAGCTTTTACATTATGCTTAAGCATGATTATCAAATGCATTAATGATTAATATGATCCACATCCCTTCTTTAGTAAGATGAATTCATCTTTAACTTTGAACATTGAACTGCTGTGCTTTTTTCTTTGCATTAAAAGTAATTCTGATATCTTGTAGATTGACCATCCTACCCATATTCCCAACTTAGCTAGATAACACGACAATACAAATTCTATTTGCAAGTAATTGACATAGTTTGTAAAACTTCATTAAAAACAATGTAACATCAGTTTCAAATAAAATACCTTATTTCTTACCCTTTTAGTAAGCACATATTTTGTTTTCATTTTTCAAGAAGTTACAAACATACATATGAATGTGAAAAAAACAATCTTTGAGATTGAATCTTCAACTATATACATGTCACTTTGAAGTTTGTTTAGAATAAACTGTAATTTTAGAACATTTAATTTGATAATAATTAAGGATATTTAAAGCACATAAATATTGCTACAGAAAATCACTAACAAAACGTTAGAAAACAAAAATTAATCCATTTTTCTAATATTAATTACAGAGGACTAATGTAAGTTCAACACTACCTCTACTATAAAGTAGGATACTAACAGATTGACCAGAAAACCTGCTTTCAAAATGACAATTTTTTCATGCATGCAATATCTTATAAATTTATCATATTATTATTACCAATAAAGGAGAAATTCAGACTTAACACTTTACTTTTTATTTCTGTTTTAAAAATGTATTAATTTACATTTAAAATAATTAAATATCTATAAATATTTAACCCTAAATTCACTATAATTTGATAAAAATATTCCCTATTGTTTTTTTGGTAGATATAATGCAAGCTTCCAATTCTCATAACACATCTTTGACACTCTGAAACAAGAAAAATAAGATGATATAATCAGAAATATAAGATCTCCTTTTTATTTTAAAGGTTTAATGGTGAGCTAATGGCATGCAGCGGACAAATAGGAAGGGTACCCTCCATAACAAAAATTCTTAAATCTAACGTTTAAGAACATTTTTCATTCTTAACATCAGCAAAGCCCATGATAAATTGGGCTAGGCATTTCTTTGTCAAAGTGTTTAAAGAGTTTAATAATTTCTGTAATGATTGATGTGAGATCTTGACAAAAACTGTTATAAGACATGTCAAAATTCTCTATCATAATCGAATGGTACACTGACATGTTCCTTCAATTGTAAAAAATTAAAAATATTTCAGAGTAGGGGACTTCTTATCTCCATTTATTTACATCATTATGGATAGCTAGGTAGATTGAAGAATCTCATTCCTGTGGACTTTCAAGGGTCTACAAATCACGTCCCACTTTCAATTTATGGATGATACCTTCCTAATTAGAAAACCATTGGCGAAGAAAGCAGAGATCACGATGGGTATCTTGAGGAACTATCAAGTGGCCTTGCAAAAATGCATGTTAGTGAAAAACACTTAATATTTTCATTGCAAAAATACTCCTAATATTCCAAATTTTCTCAAGGAGACTTCCACAATAAATACACGACTGTTTCCCTATAAGGAGGAAAGGAAAACCACATTTTTGTCAGTACCTTCTCTCCAAGATATTTTTGGATGTAACTCCTCTCCAAGTTTGAATCTAAATTTGAAGGATGAATAGGAAAGTGGTTTTCATGAGGGAGGTGGAAAGCTCCAATTTATTCAAAATTAGTCCTACAAGCTACCCTACTTTATATGTTTTCATTTCTCAAAAATCTAACTTCTATCACAAAAAGAACAGATCAAATTCAATGCCAATTCCTTTGGGATGTTGTTGGTGATGGTATAAAATTCCTTTTTTCACAAGAAATTTGGTGGTTTGAAGCTTTACAATTGCAATCACTTGAATATAGCTAACTAAACCAAGCTCAAGTGGAGAAATCTAAAGGAAGCTAGCAAAATATAGAGCCACGTGATGCTATGCACAAATACATATATATGTGATTAGAATCATTTCTACAATCAAACTTGCTAGGAGTTTGAAGGTTTGGAACCTTATGAGAAAACACAAAGAAGATATCCTTTCAAACTTAGCTTGGTACATTGAGGATGGAAAACGTTGTTTAGTTCTAGACAAATATGTGGCTTAACCAAAACCCTCTATTCCATCTAAAGGACATTAATAGTCATTGTCTGGCATCATCATTATTATCATATGGGCTACTTGCATCAACTTCAATCTAGAATAGAAGAGATCATCAAGCACAATGTTTTCTATAACCAGATTAAAATAGATGAGAATGGACTCAAAACTATGGATTGGAAGAGACTTACAAATATTCTCCCAAACCAACAAATCCTTCAACTTGGAAAAAAAAAATGGAATTCATGCATTCCCGTGCAAAGTGGCAACTAACAAGGATGAATTGATTTGGAGAGGGAACATCTCTAGAAGCTATAGTGTCACATAGGGTTATGATCACTCCTAGGTCATGGTGTTCAACTTGATCCAACCATCTTCAGTAAATGTCTTTTGAAAAAGGATGGATGGCCAAAGGTAAAAGTCTTTTTTCAGCTATCCCATCAAGAGAAATACTTACCATGGATTGACTTAGATGACATAAATCCTATATAGTCCCCACATGGTGCAACCTTTGTAAGAAGAAAAATAACGAATACCAAAATCATCTTCTCATGCAAGTGAGTACTCGTGAGACATTTTGATGTTTTTCCTCAAACGAATTGACTCACCCATTAGCATGCAAGTGATTCATATATGTATGGCGTAATCTTAGCAATTCTTTGAGAAAGAATATATGTGGAAAGTGGCAAATCCTCATTCCTTTGTCCTTGTGGAAGGATAGGAAAACTAGGTTATTGAAAAATAAGAAAATTTCAAGAAGTCAATTATAGAATCAAACTTAAATTCAGATCTAACTGACATGGTAAAAGTGTGTTTGAACAAGAAGAATGTGTTTGCTCAAATTGGCATATCAAATTTATTATGGATTTCTTTGACAAGGATCAATCTACTTGGGTCTTCTAGCAAAAACCTCGAGATGTTTCTTATGGAGAGATTTTTCAAGATAGAAGGGGTAGCTTCCTTCCACCTATATCAACATGAAGAAACCAAAAAGTAGGCCGAGTTTATAGCCATTAGTACAAGCCTACAACTACCAAAAAGTTTAATTTGAATTGCATATACCTCAAAGGAGACTTCCTTCTCATCATCAATACCATGAGTAGGGGAAGTGGCAATAATTGGATCTTATAAACTCTTCCAAGGGAAATAAGTCTCTCACAATGCAAATATTCGAAGCACATGACATTGATGATTTCTCCAATTGCTACTTTGACTAAAATCACAATGTGGATCTTCTTGCAAATGAAGGCTTGGACAAGGGATACCATCCATAGGATATATTAAGGCTTTCAAACATGAGGTCAAACACCTCCAAATGTGCACTAAGAATAAAGTAGAGCAAGTCAAGCTTCACATTAGCGAATCCCGAGAATGTGACATTTTACAAGTTCAAGGATAACGTTTTACATCTTTGGCCACATAAAGGATAACGATGATAACAATGTTCTAAAATTCTCAAAGTCTCTACTTGGCAATCATGCCAAGATGACCAACTTTCCTAACTTGGAGATTTAGGGAAAAACAACTACTTTCCTACCACAAGAAACTAGATTTATATTGTTGATTGCATCTCAAAATTTATTCATTTTTTCTCATTCCTCGTTTGACACATGTCAAATAATCCATACACGTGGCAAGTATTAGAAGAGTATTCAGGACAAGGTGGGAACAAGAAGCATGACACATGCAATCGGATTGAATGAGTAAATCACAAGTTCGAGACTTGAAGTGGTGTTAGCCTAAGGATGGTGCAAATAAGGTTGCACACAAGAAAATGTTGCCTTTGAATTGAGATTCGAGCCAAGGAACAAAGAGTATAAATATTTGGTTTGAACGAGAAGTTCCAGCACTCTAAAGTCTCATTAAATTACTTGCATGTAGAGCGTCCTAGTGCCAAATAAGCATTAATGTGCAATTCGTGATGGTAAATACGCTTGTTTATGATCATGAAGCTTGAGATAGCATCATGAAATGTATTAATTATGGCGGATGTGGCAGGTTGGTATGATCCCCTGTTAAAAAAATGTGTCATTTTCATACCATTCAACATTTTAATGGCCTGCAACAACAAACAACAAACGGCAATTTCTTTTGTTGTTCTAGTATTTGCTTTAATTTTTTTACGATTTAATATTTTTTAATAAATCAATCTATATATACATAGATTAACAAATATTAATTTTAATTTATATTGATAATTGTACATAATTTTGTGAACATCAATTTATTGAAATAAATATAATTACATATCTACCTATACATATATACATTTTGGCCGTTGATGTCACGTTTCTCTTTCTAATAACATAGGTAAGATGTATCAAATGGAAAACGACAACTATTTCAAATGCACTGGGAAAAAATTCAAAAATATCACTCTTTTCTTTGGTTGCTCACGAAAAATTCTTGTTAATCCGTTTAGAGGCTAATTAGGGTTTAATATTATGATGATGTTACCTGGCCCTTAAGCCTTGGGTCGGTTGGATTGGTGAGCACGACTGCTTCAGGGTATCGGAGAGGGACGGACCTGCCGTGGTCTCTATCTTCTTCATTTGGCATTTCCCTCTGTTTCTCTTCGCTTATTGCCATTTGCTGAAATCTGCACATCGTCATTCATTTCTTTTAGGGAAACAAAATCAAATGAATGTAACCTAAGATCTTTTTCATCAAAAAAAAAAAAAAATGAATGTAACCTGAACAATTAAATGAGATAATGATTTCCTTACTCGTCCGTCTTGAGTCTGAACACCATTCGAGTCTGCCACAGGTCGCAGGCAGGGTAACCTGAACGCCGTTCATAGATGGCATATGCATAGAAACCTGAACTCCCTCTCTGTAATATATACCTGACCAAATTCCACAATGTTCACAACCAGCCCTAAAATTCGACATGCTATTTATGGAAGCAGCTGCTATGGAATTGCTTGATCGATTTACAGTGTGCCTAGAAAACTGAAGCCCAGGCTCCTCATGTGAGAAACAATTTTAAGTTCTTTAAATATGGGATAGGAGGGAGGAAGGAGAACTAAAGATGGAAGGAGAGTTGAAAACTATAATCAGATTAATAAAGATAATTAACTAATTAATTGTTCTTATTTATTTTATTTTTAAAATATTAATAATATTAATTAGAATGTGTAAGAATCAATTTTTCTTCTATTTTTATTTTAAAATAAAATTGGAGTATTTTTGTAATGTTAAGTAAGAGGATCTACTTAATAAAATGTTTATAGTTCATAAATATACTATAAAAATTAATAATTTAATAATATTAGTTTTTAAAAATAAGAGAATAAAATTATTTATTTAATGAAATTTAAGATTAATAGTATAAAAATAATATTTAATCGATGTTTGCCAAAGATTAATATTTTATTTACACAAATAATTCAAAAGTTCATTTAATAAATTATGCACCTTGAAAACATAAATCTTTGATTAAAAATTAGGTAGTTTCTACTATTAAATAGTAGTTAGTACCATAATTAGATTTAGTTCTAAAGTGAATTTTCCAAAAAAAAATAATTTGATATAATTATATTGAGAGGCATTCCTAGAATGGTATTTAAGGTTGTAATGGAGTGAATTTGTCCACATTTATTTTCGACATTTAGACTCTCAAGTGACACTTCATCTATAAATTTGATTTCCATTGAACTATCATTTATTTTTGACATTTGGCCTCTTTTTTTTTTTGGTTAAATAGTCTTTTTCAAGAACAACACAACGGTGCTAACTTAATTGATTTCATTTGCCACAAATAAAAAGAAAAGAGAAATAAATGAAGCTATTGATTAATGTGGTATGTGAAAATGTATTTCATATAGATACACTTATTATAATATAATTATTATATTGTATTTATTTTTATTAAAAAAATAGTATACTTATATTACACTAGTACCTCTAGATCTTTCAACGTATTTTAGATAGATGTATTTAAGATATATATGCTAGTTTTATTGGATGTGCTTAGTTTAGATGCTACTAGCTCGAGTATGATTTTTTCCCGATCATTTTTTTCTCAATATTATAGTTAATTCTAAAATGTGTTTTATATTTTTAATTTAATATATTTTTATTAGATGTGCTTTGTATAGATATCATTAGCAATATGTATTTTTTCCATTAAATCTATATAGAACTTACTTGAGTTTATTGTGTAGAGAGGTGTTTTTACAATGGCATGTAGGTAGTGTAATGGTGTGCTTGTTCACTTTTATTTGAAGTCTATTTAACAGCTTATGTAGCAATTCATCCTTAAATTTGACACTCATTTGACCATCACTTCAAAAAAAAATCTCTCAAAGAAGTCAATCAAAAATAGTAATATCTTGGACATATAGTAATGTTTGGGCCCCCTTTTTCCAAATAGATTTTTTTGAAACCATCACAATAATGCTACTAAATTAATGTCATTTACCCCAAATCGATGAAAATTTGATAGAGAATGTTAACATAAATTTGATATCCATTTGACCATCACTAAAAAGTTTTTCCTTTTTATTTGGAGACATTAGTAAAAAAATAATAATATCATGATCATATGTTGTAGTTTTGAAACCTTTTTTTTAAGATTGTTTCAAACTAACACAATGATATAGCTAGATGCATGTTATTTACCACAATTTTAAAGGAAATTACTAAATAATATAATAGAATACTTAATTAACGTGATATCTAAAAACCAATCTAAAAACACACACACAGATATATATATATATATATATATATATATATATATATATATATATATATATATATATATATATATATATATATATTGCTTATTTTGGTTTAACTAATTTTTATTTATTTATTTTAAGTAGTTTAGATTTCCTAATCAATTTGAACTTTTATATTTTGGAAAGTACATATTTATATTTTATCAATATATTCAAAGCATCAAGTATGATGTTAAATATATTTTATTAAAAAATCTGATAACTTCTTTCAATTTATGAAGTTTTTGTTTTTAACTTTTTAATTAATTAATTTAAATTTTCCGAGTTTAATAAAATATTCACATTTAAAAAGAAAAACTTTGAAATTAACTTTTATATAATTTCTTTACGAATAAATAATTAAACCCTCCAGAGCTCTGGTTCTGTGATAGATTGGCACATCCCATGTAAAATTAATGATTTCCTTCACTAAAATGCTTTCTATCTTTATTTCTTTCGAAAGATGCAAATTAGCCTTAATCATATTTCACAATGAAATAATGTAGTCATACCTTATGTCGATGTCAACTGGAATTTCTTGTTGTGGTCCTTGTAATGAAGAGCTCCACTTTCGAACAAATGACACTTCCACTAGATCTGGTGTGGCTTTGATCACACTAAAATGGGTTCCATCGATCCTGCATCAAATCAAAAAGATTATAAGTTTTACCTGCCAATCCATTTATCTTAGTTATTCCAGTCACTTTGATACCAATTTAAGTCACCAGTCTTGGAAAAACTCACGAATCAGCTCTCGTGGGCCTCCCGGTTCGCTCCAGCTTGACATCCCAATACCTACATTACCCACCAACATCCATTCTCGTACATTATATATACACACTTTATATATACATATTCATACAAGCTTACTATTTACTCGTTGTTCTCAAACAATAAGGTAACAATTTAGTAAGTTTTGTTTTCTTAAATCTGTTAGCAAGTTTAAAAAATAATAATCAATTAATGGAATATTTCATATTTTTAGGAAGTATATTCTATTTGGGTAATATGATATATGTATTATGTAGATAATTATATTGGATTATGGAGTTATTATAGAGGAGAAGAGAGGATGGCAGAGCCAACAAACATATTCATTCCATAATCAATGGATCATAATGCTAGTCACTTTCATTATAAGTAATCTCCATTAACATAAGAATCACGATATATTGAGATTTAAATATAATATGTAAACATTCTATACAAAAATGGTGTGAAATTACACCGCCTTAATATGTACATATTCCTTTTTCTCTTGCACAATTTCTTCAACACATATAAGCATTGTAGGAGACATTAATGTAGAACATACCCTCTGCGAGTTTCATCTTTTCCAGTATCCAGAAGGTTGTCCATACCTCCATACTGGATGCCAACAACCCTTCCATGAGGATTGCTTAATGTCACATTCACAATACCGTTGTCCAAAATTACCTGTACAAAGATACACAGCTTCTAAATTAAATCAATTATTGAAAGAATGAATGCATACGCAGCTTTTAAATTAAATCGATTATTGAAAGAATGGATGCATTATCAAATGGGTTGTAGTTTACTAGCGTGTATAATAGTGTAAAAGAGGAATAGATACTCCTGGATTCTTAACAATTAAACTCAAAAATTCTGTGTACTTGACCCGTATAAGCTTAACATTCTATAAAAAAAAATGGGTGGATCTCCAATTAAGTTATATAAGATTTATGAAACAACGTATGGATAAGTGGCTGAAGAACCATTAAATCATGGCGAGCAACAGCACTAAAAACTTGCACAAAGAAGGAACAAAACAAAGAAAATGAGTGGGTTGAGCAATGACTGATAACATTACATAATTCTCATCATAACTGATCTGCACATCTTTAGCTTCTGTAATCAGTATCCAGGCTGAGAAAATATAAAAAATGATGAATACAGTCAGTCTGGACATTGTTACAGATGAAGCCAAATCTGTTACAACACAGACATATATGTTTTCACCCCCTAATTCTGATTTTATATACAGAGAATTTGGTAAACATAGGCCCAAAAAAGATATTGAAAACGGCCTAAAAAATAGGCTGGTATTCAGAGAAATATGGTTGTTTCCATTGCTATCTATATACATTGATCCGCTTCCGCATACAATGCATTCGTAATCTCAAAACATCTTCCTAACAACCTTTGACCAAACATCCTATCATTTGCTGTTCTTGATAATTCCGTTTATAAAAAGATTTCCTGCAATTTCACTCAACTAAATTGGCATCGTTCAACTTGGATTTCACAGAAATGACATCGATTAAATCTTCCCTGCGTCGAGTAAATCTTCCTTGCGTCGATGAATTTCCGTCAGTTCATTCGTTGAACAGGCCCGTGGCGTTTTATCAATATGTTAATTAAATTATAATTTATTATAATATTTGTATTTGTGATTTTTGAATTATTTTAATATGATTATCCTCCGCATTAATTGATATATATATATATATATATATATAAACTAAGCACATATTAGAGATTAAAAACTAGCAATCGCATGTGTTTCATGAGATGTGAATGCCGAACGGTATATGTTATTTGATTTAGAGGTACAGTTATTATTGATCCACTTAATCTGAAGGTTGTTTCTACATTTCAAACTTGTTATAAATTCGTACATGATTACTTGTGATATCGTTTTCGATAGTTAATCAATTTTATAGTTGATGTTGTTAGTTGTGCATTGGTTGTTCAATTGGTGTTTTGTTGGAGAAACATTTATTATACAATTGATAATGTGTGTGATTGATAGTTGTAGTGTAGGACTTTAGTTGAAACATTACATTGTAATGTTGTATGTGTACATTTAATTATGTTACAAGTTTGTACTTTTAAAGTTGCATACCATATTTCCAAACATAAAATAAATGTAGGTATACTTGCACGTAATGAGACATGTATACGTTTGCAGTATTTATATCATGAGTGGTAGCCTTTAGTGGGCAATTTTAGTTTCAATAAACTTGATTACATTTGATATCCCTTGAACAACCTTGCCGATTTCGATAGAAGAAATGTTGAGTATAGTAGTATTTGAGGTGCTATGAAAGCAGAAGCTAGTATTTACGATGGGTTGAGTGATAGTAGTCTTGCTTCCTCCTTTCTTCTTGCTTCGAGTGCTTTGGTACGTGCGCCATATTTGAGTATCTCTCGAATGAAAAAGCGGGTGAAATGCACAGATTTGCAAGCGAGGGTACTGAGAAAGTCAGAATGTCGACCGCCTTTCGGGTTCCAATGTCGACGGTTGCTGCTATGCAAAGTAAGTCCTCGCGACTTGTGGATAGTTAATCCCCGTGCCATTTTAATCGGCCACTCGTCTTCGATTCCCTCCGGAAATAGGGGTATGGGAATATGTAAGGGGTCGAGGGATCCCAACATGGGCCGTTGTATCTATCAAATTTTACGACAACAAATAAAGGTAATGCTAGTGGTCAGATTGATGCGTCAGTAGACAATGTCCGTGATTGTTCCCGTGGCACCATTCACGAGGCCTACATCAACCCATAGATTTGCAATAAGCATGATTTTTTTGTTGTTTGCATAACAGAATGTTGTGTCAGTTGCAACCGATCATCATCGATTTCCCGGTCCAAATCCGCTGTACTTTCAAAGAATGGATCGGGAAATCGGAACGCTCAATGCCTTCAACATTTGTAGGTTATGGCATGCCACTTGATCATTTTTTGCAAACAAATGTGGTGCATCCTTAAAAATGTTGAGCTCCTGCTAAGTTAGGTGTGTGTCTGATGCGAGACATCAAGAGTTCCCAATCCTCAACTAGAGGGGTCGAATCTCACATGTGGAGCAGTAAATTCTGGAATGAAACCTGTGCATTGTTGTTCCTTGTTACCGAAATATTGTTCTCAATGTAATGGAAGATTGAAATCCCTTCCAAAGGGTTGCTCCGTAGGAATTACTTGCGTAAAGAGGACTGTCCAAAACCGGCGGTAATTGCCCGAGGTCACCGAGGAGGATGACTGATCTGTTCCCAAATTCAGATGTTCTTGAGTGTGGGAAAGCTTCATGAGCTCACACAATTTTGCTTAGCAACTTTGGCCCGATGAAACTCATTTCATCAATAAGAACATATTCTATATGTTTCAGCGATTCTTGAAAAGACGATAATGCACTACCTTCAAGGGGTTTTAGTTCTTTGATTGGAATACGCATGGCTGCGTGGATTGTGGATGCAGAGATGTCAATGTCAAACACCTAGGGGCAGTACAAGTAGAGGAGAGGGAGATATGGTTGATGCTGTGAATGAATTCGGATTTTATTTATCAGAAATGATTTTCCTGTGCTAGCCATTCCTTGAATTATCAATCTTAGTGGAGGTAGAAGGGATTTGTTTGTTAATGGTGTAGTATGGTATCAAGAGCTATTTGTTGTTCTGGAGACAAAGGAAGTGTGGAAGATGGTGGTGTGGCATGTATGTTGTTGTTAATCAGGTCTCGCTTTCTCTCTCGATGAATGATGAACCAGCTTATTTGCAAATCATGGGGAACGCGTGTATGGTCCAATTATTGTGTATGTCAAAATCTCGTTTCCCCAACATTTCAAGACTGTCTAGACCCATGTTGTTTCCGGGCGAAGTTGTGCAAAGACTTGCCATTCTTGTAATGGTTCTTGTTGAATACTGCATTCGGCTCGAGTCAAAACTAACATCCGCTGCAAGTCCCGTGTCTCAAGGGTAGTGCATAGAATATGCCACGGTCTGTAGTTGTGCTTGTACATGTCCCAAGTGACATTGATGTCATGTGGGGTTGAGCCAAATTCAAACGCGATATTTCTGAAAGGCTTGTATAATAGAGTTCTGACCAACAGAAAAGGTCATATGACGTTGATTCTCGAAAGCAGTGGACATCCACAAATCTCGGGTGGACCCATACAAATGCTTGATCGGTCGCTTTTTTCCATTTATCACCTTTACGGTTCTTGTTGTAGCTCCAATCTCAAGCAACTTGAATAAGTGGTAGGTGTTCCATGGTTGTTGGACGAACTTTATATGCATCCAAGAAAGTGGTTGTTTGTTGTGCATCGGCGTCACTTTCAACGACACGTCTCAAAATCTTTTTTCCAACATTTAATGATATGAATGGACGGCTGCACATAACAAGTGGCATTTTTTGCAGCATGTGGCATGTTTCTTGTGCGCTTATGTCATGTTCAACAACGCTTTCGTGAGCATTTTACGGATCGCGATATGTGCCGAGAATCAACCGCATCTCTCAAACTTTGATAGCATTTGGTGATATGTTTCGAACGTTGCTCGACTTTTGAAGCATATTTTGCAATATACTTAAGAACGACATGGCGGGAAAGTACCGGTCAGGCAATCGAATTTGCTCTCCATATGTATATCATTGTTCGATTGTGGATGTTCAATCTGTCATCATTTCTGGAAGGGAGGTACTTTATTTTCCCGTCACCTTCAATGTGTAAGGAAGAAGTAGGTTGCATGGCCCAAGGAGCGCTGTACTGACCGCACCGCACTGTGATTGCTTTCACGCAGCATGTCTACTCTGAACATTTAGTGTGGCGCTGAACTCGATTAAGCAGTTCTTCAAGGTCTGCATGCGGGGAGGTGGATAGAATTTGTGTTGTATCTAGCAAGCAAGGGTCATCTAGGAGTGACCTGCGAACGAAATCCAAGCGGTCAGCAAGTCGGGCGGGGTTCCAGCATACACGAACTTATCAAAGTATTGTTTTGTCGCCTCAATAACCGCTGTGTGTCCTCCCGCCCAGCTTCGTCTACCTTTGGTGCATTCTTGAGCCACAATAAACCGTGGACATGTGCAGAGCCTCTATGTTGCCATTCGTACCTGCGAGACGAGGGAACATAAATATTAGATATGTAGTTTGGGAAAAACTTTAAAATAAGTAGATTTGATTACCTGTACTAAAAGTCTACTGCTCTAAGTTCCTTCTGCAATATTTCTTCCCAAATATTGTGAATCTGTGATGCAGGTATGCTGATACTCGATGAGGGTTAGAGACAATGTTAAGTGTTCTCCAACGTTGGGCGGCTCGAGGATCTGTTGGGCATTCACCAAATATAATATTGTGGAGATCGCCATTTAGTGTCTCTGCAGACTTAGAGTGAAGAATAAGGTTGGTGTCCCTAATTGTTCCACCATATCTGAAAGCTCGCTTCTACTTTTGCCTAGAATGAATGTGTCCCTCGAAGGCTCGATCCAAAGCACATTAAGCTATCTGGGAGGTTGTCTTTGGGGCATTCTAGTAGTTGTCTTCATAGCTCTCTAATTGTTGGAGGGATTCCAGATTCGGTGTTCTGTTTCATAAAAACTGCTGCCGTGGACTGGCTTCTGTGTCGCATTATGAGGTTTAGAAGGAAGTAACGAAATCTTGGGTGGGAACCGAAACGCCCATCATGGTAACGCATCAAATGAAGTGTGTATTCATGCATTGGAACTTCTTTAATGCGGGGTTGTTGCCACATTGCTTTTCCTGTCGGAAATAAAGTTGGGAAAGCCATTGAGAATAGGCCTTCCGTATTATATTCATTTATTGGCGAAAGCCCAAGCTCTGGCCATGGCATGGTAAATGGAGTGTTACCATCGTGGTTGAGCAAGAACTGTTCGATTTCCTCTTCTTCTATTCCTGTATTGTGAGGTGTTGGCACGAAAGACGATGAGTGTTCATATGTTTCATCAAAGTGGGTGGGAACACCACTACCATGAGTTATAGAGCAAGTTTACATTTGGGAAGTTCCATTGTGGCTATGTTGAGAGAGGAGGAAACATTTGACGATTCAGATGGTAGTGAGGAAAGGGCGTCATCGTCGATTAAGACATCTTTGTAATAGGGGTCGTGTTGGATTTTATATTGCAAGGCTGCACAAACACGAGATCTACTGACGTAGAAATCATAATTTTTTAAATTAGATCCTTCCCTTTGTATGAGAACTATGTCCAAATCTCCAAGGCGGCGGGGTAGGGTCTTTGCTATTGAAGTAATGTTTTGCGGGAAGCTTATGGTGTGTCCTGAGTATTTGTATTGCCCGCCACGTACTTGGGCGACTTGCATGAATGGATTAACTCGTGCGATAAGCATCTCCTCGATTTGGGTTAAAGACGCAAGAACGATAGGTTGTTTTTCAGGGTCCATGTTGTTCCATGAAGAGAAGCGGTGGCCTTGTTTTTCACTTTTGCATCTGTTACACGAGGGAAAGCCTTCTAAAGGAAATTGTTTTAATTCCAGGGTAATTTTCCAAACAGATTGAGCAAGTTTGGATGTTCGCCAACAAATCTATTCTTTTGCGAAACCGACGTTGGGCTTCTAAATTCAATGAAGAGAGCGGGATATGGGAAATCTCTCGTATTAGAAGGGGTGGGGTGTCTGCTTTCACCATGCTTGTGGATCGCAAGGTGGAAAGCAATCAAGGAGAGGAGAAACCAGTTGTATATGTGGGATGAATCAAGAGAGGTCAAGATTGAGACAGCTTTCATGTGGCATCCCGCACATTTGGGGCAAAGTGACAAATATAAGAAAGATGGGTTCATACGGAAGGAAGTGGCATGCTCTTGAAAGGTTTTTTCCATGGAAGTTACATGTGGAATGTTGGTTGGCAATTCTTCGCAGAGTTGTATTTGATGGCAAGATTGGAATGTTGGGGATCATAGGTTGTTGTTGGTCATTGTAAGTCAAAGATATTAGAGATTTTTGTTGTTCTATGCTCTAATTTACGACGCCGTTGCTTAGCCATGTTATGTGTACTTTATTTTTGCGTAGTTTTCTCTTCGTTGGGCTGCTTTTGCAGAGTCGACATGATCGCGAAGTCACAGATTATGGAGTACCACCCGCTGATAAAGATCATTTTGGGTTAGCAAGGAACGATACATAGTTTGATGACAAACAAATGCAAAAATAAGTGAAAATGTAAAACTAAATTCAATTGTAATGCATGTGGAGTTCCAATGGGAAATACGCATAAGAGGTAACAATTTGAGTTTTGAGAAACTACTTTTTTATTAAGGAAAAGAGTATTAGATATATAGAAACATACAATGTGTTCACATACTACAGAAGGATGTAAATACGTACATAAAACAAAATTGAATATTTTTTATATTTATTTTCTTAAAAGTACTAACAATCCGCATAATAGAAGGATACAATAGTATGTCAGTGTATAAGGGAATTCAACAATTTTCTTTTGAAGCAGGGAAAAAAGTGAAACATAGATATGAAATAAGAAACATAGCAGTGATAGTTCAAAGTATAGAATGGGATGGGTGAGGGTGTAAAGTTTGAAGGGACGGGTGGGTTGAAAATTCTTCAAGTAAAGGTTATGGAGGAGTCAGCTATTTTTCTCGCTTTCTTTGATTGAGGATGACACATTTCAATATGTTGTTTCCGCAATATGTCTCTTTTTTCAGTGAAAGTGTGAAGCAGTATTCGTTACCGATGACATTACTTATAATTTCACTAGTCGCATCTTCGTCTATAGACAATATATGGAGGTCACTAGCTGCAACACCCATGATTAACTCAACTATCTCATCAAAAGCGGTAATCGATCAAGTTCTCTTGTTGGGTCCTTTAGATCGATTTCGAGTGCATATCTATAATCATAGTTTTGCACTTGTCTCTGTTGAACTCAACATAACCATGAACCATTACCATTCTCTTTCACCTTTTTCCCGCATTGTTTGTCACCTTTTTCAAGAGGACATGCCTTGTAAAAAAGTTGTCCATGCTAATATTCGTGATTTCTGCAAAAGAACCATGGCCCATTCATTTCTCTCGTTGTTCCCCATGTTTAGTACCTCCAAATCGTCATCACAGAGGTCATGCTTTTTGAGGGCCTAGAAATTGGGTCAGTGATAGAGGGCGCTGAAGGAAGTAGTCATCGGAATCAACCCAAATGCATGAAGTGTATTTGTTTATGAAATTTTAGGGTCGACGTAACATTTGGTTCAAACAAAGGTCCACCGAGCTTCCATCAAACCGGAGACGCGGCGCTTTTAAGGCGAGGACCGGAAGAGGCGGTATAGAAAGCATGTCTTCAAGTTCGTTGCTTATATCATCTAAGTGATGTCCCCACAATGTGACACTTACACCAAACCCGACATGTCCTTTAACTCGCAAAGTGTTCTTCTCTTTTTCGCACTTGTCATACATTTATGAATTGTTGAGCATGGTGACATCGTAACAACAATTCCAATCAAATCAACTATAGAACCTTCAAATACAGCAGTAATTCCTTGATTTTGGTGAAGTGAAAGTTATGGGAAGGTATCAGATCTTCATTTGCTATGAGTGGAGATATGGTTGAGGAAGGTCATGCAGAAAATCTCCAAAGCATTGTTCAAATGGTTATAACATAGCTTTACATCAAAGCAATCCTCGCAATCCTCCCATCGAAATTGTATATAGCTTCCCATTCTCAATTTGCTCATAGAATGCTTCCGCGGCCTCATTGAAACAAGTGATGTGGATTTCTCCTCCTTCCCGATCAACAAAATCAAACCCAAACACGGATCCATTTCCCCTTGCATTGTGATATTGGCGAAGGGTTGTTTTTGCTAGGGCACGGCCCTCTACGGACCACATGTGCATAGATGTATTCAAAGCACTTATTTTAGTTGGTGTTCTCGCAAAATATTTGTTAACCCGATTTGCACTTCATCTGCTTTGTGGCAACCGATCGTGTTTGAGAGCATTTGTTGGTACTGGATTGAGCACCGATTACTAAATGTGTTTCAACAACAACATCCATTTCAATGATAAGAACGGTGCCGCAATGGAAAAGAAAAACAGATATAATTAGAACTCGAGCAACGGATGGAAAAAATAAACAGAAATTAAATTTAAATTGATATAAAGTGAGTTTATGTACATTGGTAATCGAGCAAGAGATGAAGCTTACAGTTCACTTTTGATCATTCTAACGAGGGATTTGTGTAAGCACACGATGGAGCCTTCTTGTATTGAATTGTCGGTTACACGACTTGCAAATTTGGAGGGTAGAAGTGTTGTCTGAAAATGTATCCCATCTGAAAGGTCAACATGATGTTGGGCTCCCGTGTTGAGAATGGACCTTAGAGAGCTTAAGTGCAGTATCTGAAATGTGGGGTCAACATTGAACCACCCTCAATCAATTGAGAAATGCCTTCATGTGTCAAAGTTATTTCCATGGCAACTAAAAGATGCTCGAGATTGTGAGAATTTTGCAAATATATGGTGGAAAATGTAAACTTGTAGGGCAGTCAATCATGAAATGAAGGATTTGTTCAGGAAATCATGCATTTGTAAAGAATGAGAACCTTTAAAGTTGACTTCCTTATTATTTCATATTTTCTAAAAAGTGCAAACATGAAGTCTAACCCTTTAACAATTCAATATGCAAAAAAGTGATATAATGTACAAAGCTTTGGTTGAAAACAACTAAAATTTGTATGGTTGTTTGTCAACATTTTAAAACTATATGTATTTGTGTGCAAATATTATGAAGTACACATTAAAATTGCATTGTTGGTTTACATAAAGAAGCAAGCAACTGTATAAAGGAAAGATATAATGAATAACTCATTAAAAATGTGTTGTTGTTGTTGTTGTTTGTTGAAAAGTTAGATTTTGTGCCCCATATGTTCCGCCGTAATATATACATGCATTTATTTGAAATGAATTACATATTATTATGTTAAGCAAACAGAATGGAATACAATAAGAACAATATGTACACTTGAAGTGAGAAGACAATAGGTATTTGTATGGAAACACAAAGATAAAGAAATTAGGAAAGCATAGTTGTTGGATAACAAAAAATGAACATGTGTTTGATAAGTTTGATTCTCCGTCGATATATACTCAACAATACATACATGGAATATTTGGAACGAGTTACGATTATTTCAAAAATACTTATAAACAAACACTTATAAACTAACCACTACAAGCTATTTTTTAAAATCAAATTTCTTGCTTTTTGCTTGTGCAATTTTCTTTGCACGTTTCTTGTAGTTTTGTCCAGTTGCAGATGCCTCGATTGGAATTCCCATTCTCCTCAATTTGTGGGGTGGTTCATATTTCAAAGGCATCTTCGTTCAATCATAAATCAAGAAAAAGCCTCGTGAATGATCTCGCAATCGCTCGGATTTTGGAGAGAAAAATTGGGGATGTTGGCATCAAGTGGAGGCGATCTCTGATCATTTCAGCTATCACTGTTTTAGGTGGTTTTGGTTGCCTATAATGCAAAACATTAACAACACATTGAATACGCTTAAAATTTTCCTCCCTCTGCAAGTGAGGCGTAGTTAATGTCAATCTCGTTGTGGGGAGGGGAATTGTGTTTCTAGTCTGCATCATATTAAATTGGAGAGGGAAAATAATTATGTTAGTCCACCAAGATGTTCTTAGGTATGATGGGCAGCTTTAAAAGCCTTGTCGCTGATCAGTCTAACGTCCAACTTGGGATGCTTTGAAATGGCCTCATTGGGGAACGAACCCCTCAACACATAATGAATCCTGTCATTGACAAAGGCACGTGCCCCCACATGTCACTTCGGAAAAAGGATTGGAGTCTAAATATAAATGTAACAATCAAAAGAATATAACATGAAAGCTCTCTAAAATAATTTTTTAAACCATAGCATGCAATAAACAAAACAAATGAATAAGCACTTGAATCAATATTAAAACCCACCTCAATTTTGTTTAGAGATGACGCTCTTCTTTACCGCGGGAGAATGAGAATCACAAATAACCTACAAAAAAGTGAAAAAGAAGTTAATAAAACTAAATATATCTACACTGCCAATGTCATATTCACTACATAACGCTACCACTCATGATATAAAATTGGTAAATGTATATGCATGAATTTGTAACAAGTTAGAAATGTAGAGATAGAACATTTAAAACATCCCAATATGTATATTCATTATCACAATATGATAGTGGATCGTTTTCTTCTCCCAATATGTGTTTAGGATTTTATTGTATAGTTCTTTAAAATCTTTTGATCTGTAAATCTCCATTTCTACTGTTTGACTATTCGCACGTGTATTAATATATATCTATATCTACATATGTACCATATATATGTTATATTCTGTTTAGGCGTCCTGTGTGGCTATATAGACTTTGATTTTAATAAAGTTACCATAATTTGAGCCTGAGTTTTATCAGTTAAGAATAACAACTTGAAATCAATGGGGGGAAAAAAGAAAAATCTACCTGCACTTAGTTCAAACGCCCCAACACCCCTATATATATGGTTCTCATTAAAAGAAATACACCGTAGACTTGGATCTTACTTTTTTGGCTTGTATTATTCCTCTTGTTTGTGGAAATGATAATATTCCTCATCAGAAACTATAAAATTATATGTTTTGGTATTAATAATATCTTGGTTGTGTAACAATTGGTTAAGTATCACTATTTATATAGCCTAAACATTAATATGAACTGTCCAATAGTTGACAATAGAACTCATAGAAAATATCATTTGTGCAATTGTCTAAATCGATGGACAAGAGAACCATTGCAACTCTTGAAAACATAAAACAGAAGAGCAGAGAAAAGTGATTAAAGAGCATTAAAATCATACGTGAAGGCTGGAGAATAATAGTATTTGGCCTGAACGTAAACACCATAAAGATCAATGGTCTGCCCAATACTATGAGGTATCTACCCAGGGTATCTATTCTATTAATTAATTAATCCCTGATTAAAACTAAGAGAGGGGTTATGCAAAACAGTCATGGGTATTGTAGCAAAACAAACATATTGAAATTGAGGACAAAATATATGTTCCCAATTATTTAAGACTCTGTTAAGTTAAAATTGTTCTTACAAAACAGAAATTTCTAACCTCTGTGGAACAGAAACGGCGAGTAAAATAAAAGACAGGCGTTCTTCCAATAAAATAAAAGATATCTGACAACACCCAACATGCAGCAGGAAAAACGGTTTCACCGAAAAATCAAGAAAAATGGTTTCAAATCGGGCGCGGTGGCGAGAAAGACGGCGTGAACTGGAGCTTAGAGCATTTGTTCAACTGTGGGAATCCAGAAAAGAAATAGTTAAGCAAATTTACATACCAAACACTGTGTGTCGACTCCCTTCACTTTCTTGGATCCCTCTTTCACAAAAACGAACTGATTATTTGATGAGATAACCAATACAAACTCCTTATTTATAAAACAGGGCGGAATCTAAAAACAACAGCTTAAAAATAGGATTTTAAAAATAGAAACTCAAAAATTGCATGCACAAAAAAAAACAACATGCAAACAATCACAAATTTAATCCCGTTTGAAAAACGTCTAAAAGGCTGTCAAATTTAGGACAGTCGCAGAAACATCCGGAGGTCCTCTACCATAGGGGGAACGCCTTCGTAGCGTAATTATGTTATGTTTGTGGATCTTGTTTTCATGTTAGAGTGTGGTACACCTTCTATGTGTTACAATCGGGTATTTTTACTGGCAACAATCCGCTTCACCGATGAGCGGGTCGGGGGTTCGGGGGTGAAGCTATTGATTCGATACCCACGCTTTTTTTGCCCATTGTTTTGATACCCATTGTTTTGCCCATGGTTTTGATACCCACGGTTTTGTATCAAACTGCTTAAGCAATTGTCTATTTATATGGTCTTATGCATATGATAGATAGACAAGCAAATGTATTGCATATGTGCTTTGAATTCGGGTGTGAATTCTATAGAGTTTGTTGAGCATAGCTCCAAACGGATCTGGGTATTGTATTGAGAGAGTGGAGGCTTGTAATAAAATCTGAGCAAGTGATTCTTGGTGGACGTAGCCCATATTGGGTGAACCACGTTAAATATTGTCTCTCATGTTGTGTTATTTATTCTGCACTTTTATTTGAGATCTGTAATATTTTTGCATATTAGTTTCTACTTCATTCTAACGATTCTGTAAGGGATTATTCCACATATTTTATCTCTTATTTCCTAACAAATTATTCATTTAATAAAATTTTAGATCAATTGTATAAAAAAATAGTATACTTATACTACACTAGCAAAATTATAGAGGTACTTGTTATCCAATTTTGTCCTTTGGGGTAAAATTGGACAACGGGAGTCAATCGAACCCCGAGACCTAAAAGGTCTTCATGAAGCATTCTTGGTCACTACAGTGGTAAAATTTTGTGTTTAGGGACCATTCATGGCATTCTAGGTAGTTTCAAAGGCATCTTGAGTTATTCTTTCCTTTTTTCGAGCCTTGAAGGTTCCAAGTTTGCCTAAGTTGGAAATTGGCCCCGGTGGGCCCACTTCTATTCGTCATGAGCAAAATATGATCAAAATTGGTAAGTCATGTTAAAGGGGTCTTATTGTGCTTCGTGATCCTCTAGTTTCAAGAGAAGGGCCCCGAAAGATCAAAATCGGGATATGATCAAGTTTGAGGGCAACATGACACCGAGCTAGATCAACTCATTTTCAAAATGCCGCCAAGTTGAAATGAATAAATAGGAACAAGTTGGGTGCTTGGCGGGGTTCACACATGGAAGTTGGTCAAGTTGGCTGAGTTGTTCTAATAGCTCGGGTGAGCTCATGAATGGCTCGACGAGCTCGGATGGACATAATTTTGGGGTAGAGTTGATATACAACTCGTGCATGAATGACGGGTTCAGGAGTGTATGCATTGCCACGAGTCAAAACCACATTATTCGAGGCACTTGGTGTGAGACTCGATCACATGGGGTTCACTTAGTAAAAGTATGGTATAGCACGTGTGTTCGAAGAGGTTTAAAGAATACCATTAATTCTAGTTTCTACCTCCAATTATTCAATTGATAATACCCCTCCTGTTATATTATTAGAATGAAAATACCCCCTATTTTTTCCATGTACCATACTTACCCATTTTTCAATTACAATTTTATTTACCCCTTTTTATTTCTACCCTAATATATTAGACAAAAATATATTATATTTCTCACTCATTTTTTTAATATGCATTTCCTCTCGAAAGATAGTTTGAAGCCATTGAAGACCTATTACAAATCACCTTATATATGTTAATCTTTAATCATTTATCAATAGTTCTTCAAATAATTAAGATGGTGAAATAATATCACTTGTGTTGAAAAGCATACTCAATCCTAGTTTTCTACCATCTTATTATTTCTTGGTTAAGAATCTAGATTTCTTTATTAAAAAAGATATTATAATTTAATTTATGACCACACTCATTTTTCAATTTTAAGGTATTTACTTTTAAAAATTAGGGTTCAAATGTTTTAGTTTTATATTAAAATTAAACCTCCCTTTCCTTTGGCCCACCTCTCTAACCTACCCCAATACCTGATTCAAAACATCAATAAATTAAACCCTTTCACCCCCTCATATCTACCGGTATATTGAATTTAATTTTATTAATTTTAATTACCTCAATATGAACCCACGTGTTAGGATATTGCCTAGCTAATGAACCCCTCATGGATTCGATATGGCGTTGAGGTGTTCAAGTTTAGCTCAATGTTGTTTGAAAATGACACGTGAATGAGCTTAGTCATTGCGAAAAGGAATAGCCATGAGGGCTTGGTGGGTTTGAAGGTATGATATCGGGATGTTCAACAAAGTGAATGTGGAAACAATGGGTAATTCACACAATGTCACGTAGATAATGAGAGCTCAAAAATAGAGTCGAACTAAGCCACAAAGAGGCAACTCACAGGAGAGCTCGATCTCGGTCTGAGCTAGCTGAAATGAATTCAACTCGGGGAGAAACAAACGACGCAAAGGTTAAAGTCAATTCGAAATGAAAACCTCGACCCAAAGAGGGTTGAGTCAAGGAGCTCGTAGAAGGAATGGATGACAAACCAACATGCGAAGGTAGGGTGAAATGCGAGTAGCTCACCAACGTTAAAAGGGAACTCGGCCTAGGTAATGCATTTGCCAACATAACTCAACCATGGTGTGGAAATGTTTGCAGGAAGAGAGCTCGGGGCAAGTTGAGGGTCAAGTCTCGATACGAAAATCTAGGTCAAATTTTCAATGACCTTCGGATCCCAATAGGCTTGTTAATATTACTGATAAAATTATTCTATTTTAAGTAAAATAACCCAAAATAACACCGCATACTGATTGATTACAAAGTTCGGCAATAACCTACATCTCTGGATTCTTATAGAATAGTTCCACTAGTCAAAACTTGTAAGTACAAAATAATTTCTTATAACAAAACCTAATGAAACTTTAAACTTTCCTAATCAATACTCCAGTCCTTCGAAGAACACTGATGATCAGAAGGGTAATCCTCCACCTTCTCGGTGCATAAAATCCTACAGAACTCGATTGGCCTTCTAGATGCTATTAATACGCCCTATGGCACTCCAGTCAAACACACTCCAGTGCTAGTTACGCAAAAGGCCTATTGGGTAGTTTGAATAACTCCCAATTACAATTTTATGCCTATATAATATAGGTCTTCACTCCCTCAATACCTATTTAAATCATAAGATATTATCACAAAAATTGCCTCTATAATTATAATGCTTTGTAAATGTTTGGAAGCTTTTTATTCTCCTCCTCGAGCTCTTTATGCTTTCCTCCTCGAGCTCCTCAAAAGGCTTGTAAGCTCTTGCATTGATTGTTATCTCTCTAGGAGTGTGTATGAAGGGATTTATATAGCCCTAAAGTGGCTCGCATATTTTGTAGATAAGGCCTATTGGCCAATTCACTTCCAACTCATCGTGGCGGTGTTGGTTTAGGCTTGCGAGTTAGGCAGGGAGGTTCCGTGTTCGACGCCCCGCTTCCATTTTTGGTTTGTCTTCGTTCAACCAACCACCGAGCTCGCTGCCCCTCGCCCACCGTCCACGCTACCAATCGCTTGGTGTGCCGAACCCACCCTTGCCACATGTGCCTTGGGCTCTTCATCGACCCGGCCCACTTCGCATATCAACCCCGCCGACTACGCCCAGTGTCCTTTCGCCGCATTTATGTGTCTGAGGCGGTTTCCACATCGGTTGGATTTGATTTGGGCGGTAAGTTTGATCCCACATGCGGTGGGAGGGGACATAGGGAAGGCTTTTTATAGCCTTATCCAACCATACCAATCGTGGCTTAGGCCACGAAGACTATTTTGTCGGCCGATGCTATTGAGGGTAGTTCGGTGATTAGCTCCCCGTAATTCACGAGCAAATTCAATAGGTGGTTTGAATGATGACTTGATGTTGTTAGGGCGTGACCAGCTAGAGGGAACATCTACATAATAATAATTATTCTTTTGAATTGTTGATTCTTGCTATTATTATTTTGGTCAAGCTTGTATGTTGGTCCTTGTTAATGCGATTAATAATAGTATTAAGTTGTAATAAAAATAGTAATAATATTATTATTTTAATTATCGATCGACGATAACTTCATTATCTGATCATCGATTTGTTATAAAATTTGTTGTTAATTATCGATAAGTGATTTTATTGTTTGGATTGGTCACTTCATGGATCGAGCCTCGATTCACGCAAGAGGAGGGTATCCTGTTGTGACATTGTGGTTGGTCCTTGTCTTGTGTTCATTTTCAAACTCCTCTCTAGTTCCTCCTTGGTCGACCAGGCTTGCTTGCGTACTCATTTTATTTGTCATTTTAAAGGTGAAATAATATTGCTACCACCTGAGTCGACCAAGTCTCCTCTCGTATATATATATATATATATATATATATATATATATATATATATGTTATATTTTATTTATATCCCACCATTTCATGGAAATGCGTATTTTTTTAGACTTTGTTGGTATGGAGGCACCATGCAAACCCCCCCACCATCTTTTCTTCCTTGCAAGTTGCACACTTTAGTTTTATTTAATTGTGGTCAGTTGTGGAAGTGCATTGGAGGATGGGAACCTACATTTCCATTAATTTTTGTAAGGGGAAGACGTGTTGTTCTTTGTTTTGGTCCTAATGCAAATTGGGAGGTGGCCGCCATTTGTTTTTTTTGTCTTTCTTTTCTAGCTATCTTCCAATTAATTCTAACCTCCTGCCTTTATTGGCCCATGTTGCCTTCAATATTTTATTCACACCTTATTTTAGCCCACGTTTGGGGAAGGAAATGCGTATTCAAGGAGTCTGAGTTCTTTTCTTTTTTTGTATTTTATTGGTGCCTTTGCTTATGCAGACTAAAACACATTTTTTAATGCACTAGAAACTCTATTTTTGGATTGATGTCTCCTTGTTTCCTCCCTGGCTCGTGGTTGCAGCCTGCAAATGGTGCTCTTGATGCAGGCATACTTATTGGGTTTTCTTTTATTCTTTCTCCTCATATTTTTTTTCCTTAGTACCTGAGTTTACTATTTTATCCTAGCCACATGAGCAGAGAGTAGTTTTTCCAAACTAGTTTGGGGGAGTGAAGCCTTCAAAATCATTCTGGTCAATGCATTTTTGCATAATAGTTCTCCTAGGTGCATTGTTTTGTTTTTCTGGGACATTGGTCTGATTTCTTCTCCTTGTGCTCATTTGATGTCTCTGTCCTACTATGCGCCCCATTTTTACGCAAGTTTTATTTAGGGTTGTGCAGTCTGGCCTTGTCCCTGTCTTTCACGTGTGTGCTAGGCATTTTCCATTAAACCCATCTTGTGCATACCGTAGTCTTGACAACCCTTGAGACCACTGTTCTTTCCATTCGATGTTGCTTGTAAACTGGAGCTCTCTACCTGACTAAGCATAGACGAGAATGGAGCTTGAGTTCCCAGGTAGAAAAAGGGAGATGCGACCTGAAGATTGTTGCTTGCTGGTCCGTGTGGTGTCTATGTGACCTGTCGAAGTTGGAGGAGAAGGCAAGATATTTCTACACCTTGCTTGTTGCTATTTTTAATTTATCGTGAAATCGAACCACCATTTTCTTGAATTGGTTGTCTTTTGGACGCCTTGTTGGGATATCTCTCCCTTCTGCTTGTTGTGTTCTTGTATCATATTTTATCATTACCAATATGTTAGTGGAAAGCATGCATGTGTCCTCTCCTCTGAGTGTTATGTTTTTCTTGCTCGAGAGATAGACCTTGATTTTATTTTATATGTATATATCTTCTTCTCTACGATAGAGTTTCAAGTTTATTATGTTGTTCTAGCTAGTTTTTCGCTGTCATTAAAGTAAGCTTGTGATAACTACGAAGCTCATTCCTATCACTCAAGTTTGTCTATCCTTGTCTTTTGTCATATGTTATTAAATCTCTCTCTCTCAAAACCCCTTTGATAACCCTTTTTACCTCGAGAAAGAAAGGTTTTAGGATCGGGGTGATCAATGCTTGGGGCTAGCTGGGTTGGAGATTCGGTATTAAAACTTTTAGAATGAATAAGTTTGTGTGCAACGCGTTTAAACCTCACATGTTTAGACTCCTACGTTATCTTCAATCTTGTCCCTAGGCTTTTAAATCCATCCTCAAGTAGTACCTTGACCATCCCCATCATCTTGAACCGTAACTAGCTTTTTGGATCAGCTAAGTTCGATGTTTTAATTGTGCAAATCCAGTACCCTACTATTACTAGAATTGTTTTGGTCTTATTCCCTCTTGGGAAGATTGTTGGTGGCATATTCTAGTTTTCTAACTTGTGTTTTTTCCCTTTAATAATGTTAATGTTGTTAATTAAGATTGGACAATTTTTATGCACATATTTACCTTAATGTTTTGTGATGGAAATTGCCTTGAATGTTATTAACCTTGGGGAAAACTAGTCTTGCAATCGATAGTCTTATGCATCTATAGCAGAAGGTGTTGCTTTGATAACGAAACTTAGTGATTTATGTTTGTACCTATGTTTGAATGGTTGGTTAGGTTATCAAGGGTTGACTTAAAATATTGTTGTTTTGGAAAAGAGGTAATTTCTTTTAAATTAACCAAACTTTAGGATTATTGAGGAGGTTTATAAGTCCTTAGTGATATAAAATTTTGGACGACATTTTGCATACTCTTGTTTGATGGAACTTCCTTCTTCTCTCGAGTGTTGTTACTAGCCTATAAGGGAATTGATCCTTCTTGAATGATTGGGGAATCTCTGGGAGTTAATGGTCAAAACTAGTATACTTTGCCTTCGCTTAGAAATTTTATGTTGTGTGGTGTCTGTGTATTAAATTTCAGTCTTATACTCTTTCTGATTACAAGATTGAAATCCTAATATTCTTGGCTTTTTTATGTTAATATTTGAACCCCATGATTCCTCTTTGTTGGGATGATCAACTCTTGTCTTTTAGAAATCTAATATTAAGCCTATGCTTTTGGTATCTTTTGATAATTTTAGATGGATGGCATGTATATAAAACTTCAATCTTGTAATTATTTAGCAGTTTGAGGGGAATCCCGTTCCTTTTAGATTGTTTATTTCATCTTATAGGGCCAAGGGCCATTCTCGTACGATTGTTATACTATCGTTGCTTTTTTTCATAACTGAAGTACAAGGTCTTTCTTCTTTGATTGGCACGGTAGATTCTTTATTATAACTTGTGGTGTTGTTAGTGTTGAGATATTTGACCCAATTCTTGTAATAAAGTGTTTCCTTTCATGGTATTATTAGATAATAGTTATGGTGGCTTTGTGTAGCCTTATCTTGCTCAGTTCTCTCAAACTGACTCTTGTGGAAAATTTGTTGTAGATGGCTTATGCGAGTAGATGAGGGATAGACTTGTAAAAATTTTCATCAACCTCAGTTGAGAAGTTCTTTTGTATGAATTATTTTTATGGTGTTCAATTATTGATAAGGTCCAGTGGAGATTTTAGAAAAGGGTCGAGTCTTAGTATAATGTATTGTGGATTATGTCGTCTTAACTTTGGAAACCTTGGATTGTTTGGCTATCATGGAAAATTTAATTGGATTACCACTTTGTTGAGTGACCTTAATGGATTATCAGAATTCTAAGAATAGATTAGCATTCCTTGGTCAATGTTAGTACTCTCTTGTTCCCTATGCATGGTTCCTTAAAGTTGGTATGTCCCTTTGGGTTGTGTATTGTGCTGGAAAGAATTGGTGTAACCTGGTGTTGATTTCGTAACTGAGAATTGGTAAACTTTACCCTTGAGAATAAATGTTGAGTTAAATCTTGCTAAGACTTAGTAATAATGTGTTATAAGTAAAATAAAATGGGTTGGTTAATCCTTATAGAAGTTAAACTAAAATTTATATGCAAATAAATTAATGTAAAGGTGACCTACTGGAGAACATGTAATTCAATAAGTGATCTAAGATGAAGCTATCCTTTGTAAAGTAAAAATTATATAACTTGCTATCCCTAGTAAAACTAGTGAACACTATCCTTTTTATGGTGAATTCTTAAATGATCTTTATAAGGGAAATCAATGGTTAGGGTTAGAATCTAATAAGAGTTAACAAGTAGGGGAAAGTAGTTTTGAAACCACACAATCTATTCTCTCAGCTTGTTTGAAAGGTAAATTGTTTTCTATTGTTAAAAAAAAAAAAAAAAAAGAAAAAAAAAACTCATCCAATGAAGCCTAAGTGAAACCTGTAATAATTCTGGATAAATTCTCAAGCTTCATCTAAATCCTTGTAATAACTAATGAGGTCTTAAAGATGTATTCAACTCGACCTTTTTCCTCGAACTTTTTCCAAGGTGCTTTGTAATTTCCTCTTAAGTATGCTAAATGTGAACCCATATTGTAATAAGGGTATGAGTGAGTTTTAGTAGCGTAAGTGTGGATAGATGGCCTTGTGGAATTAAATTACCTTCTTTATTAAATAAATGAATTAAACAAATAATTTCCATAATAGAGAGGACTTTTGGCTAATTACTCTTCAGTGTATAAGAAAGAAACTTAGTTTGTAAGATGAATTGTACGAATCATATCCAGAGTCTCCTTGAAAACGTAAGTCAAGAATTGAAGGATGTTTTATCAAAATAAATAACCTTCAAGAATTGCTCACTGTGGTATGCCCTAACTGTAAGTGTGTTATGTGGTTGGACTTCTATGTCGTCTTGTAGAAAAAGTTAATTGTTCTTCATGGGTGTGAACGTTTCCATGTTGTCTTTTTGGTCATCCTTGTATCAAGTTGTTCACAGAGTTAGTTGTAACCTTGGTGACGACATGTTGTGTCGTGTTTTGTGTCAAGAAAGTAAAAAAAAAAAAGTTATCCTATACTTTACTGTGTTGTTTAGTGTGTGTGGATCGATAGAAAGCTCTTGGAGTGATCTTCCGTACTATGCCAATCTTGGGATATTTAGGGAACATATATCCTCCGTACTATCCTCTGGATCACACCTCCCCAATGGGAAAGGATTTTTGTCCCAAAATCTCTCTCGGAACTTTTTGTCACCCCCGTCTCCGGATCTCAATACTCTGCACACACATCGGAATTTCTATTGCATAGCGTGGACTCCTAGTCCATGGTACTACATCCTTCTCACTTCAACAACTTGGTCCCGATCCTAGCCCTATGGGTTATGGTCCCACCATGCTTCTTCCTTTGTCTTGATTGCCACATCTGCCCTCTAGGGGTCTTACACTTCAACAATTCCTGACGCTTGTACTGCCACATTTACTTGCTAAGGTATTACTCTTCGAAACACAGAAGGAATATACTACTACATCTACCCTCTGGGGTCTTACACTTCAACAACATATAGTCTGCATGGAAGTAGATATTGCCACATCTTCCCTCTAGGGGTCTTACACTTCGACAACACCCAAAAATATGTACTGCTACATCTACCTTTCAAGAGGTCTTACACTTCAATACTGAAACATCACCCCATCTACCCTCTCGGGGGTCTTACACATCAGAAGATGTCATGTCCACGATGATCGACTACCATTCTGTTGTACGGTCACAATGCCTCTACATAGAACGATGATCCGAGCTTCCATCAGTGACCTTAGTTGTCTACATAGATGGCTGACAAATCTCCAAGCTTATAAATATGAGTTATAAAGCCTATATCCAAGTCAGAACTTGCACTTAAAACCTATTTAGGAGATGTGATTGGAGTATTAATAAATTTTTCTCAAATAAGAGAATACACCAAGTATGGTAAACTTGTCCCTCAACATTTTCTTAAAAAATCCGAACTCCAAACAAATATTACATAATATTCATCAATCTGAGTTATGCAATATATAATTTACAAATTGTCGACTAACCCATTTTAAAAGAATTCCACTTTCAGGTATTACATGATCATGGGTTGAATTGTCAACTAGAGGTGGAGTAGGAACTTCCTTTACCTTTGCAATAGGTATGTATTCCATCTTTGGCTTGCCATTATTCTGATGGCGAGATGAATGAAGTTTCCAACAAGTTTCCATTTGGTGTCCATTCCTTTGGCAACGAGCACAACAATTCCTCTTAATTTCCTTCTTCTTGGATGATGAACTCTTTCTCGCTCAAGCTTTCTCGACTTTGCATGATGATATTGGTCTTTCTCGATTTGCCTTGTTCTTGACGAACAACATCAACTTCACCAT
This sequence comes from Taxus wallichiana var. yunnanensis, assembly GCA_018340775.1. Lineage (NCBI taxonomy): Eukaryota > Viridiplantae > Streptophyta > Pinopsida > Cupressales > Taxaceae > Taxus > Taxus wallichiana. Next base: position 755,117,506 of record CM031237.1, read on the forward strand.
TAATGTCCTTCTCTTCCAACATCTGGCCACATAATGGTTATGTAATCCACAAAAATTACATGGAAAGGCATTCCACATTTTCTAGAAAATCATAGCCATACTTTTTAAGATGAAAAGTGGATCCGAAGTTTTACTGTGCTTATAATTATGGTAAGAAACTGAGGTGGAATCTCATTACCTCTTCACTAATTTCTCTTACCACATCCATCCTGTGACGACAAACAAAATTTTCCTACTTAGAATCTTCTTGCAGACTAGTGGGTTATTATTCACTTTACTTTCGAAAGCTTGTCTCCCGTCGGATTCTTGGAGCAATCTCCAATATCCATTCCCACACTAGAAAAACCCAAACCTATAAAACAAGGATGATCCTCGACCTGTATTGGGTTAGCAATGCCTTGGCCATTTTTACCAAGGCCTCTTCCATCAAATCCCATTTTAACTAATAATTTGGATCCAATGCCTCTAGTATGCTTTTCAAATGAACCAAAGACATCATTACATGAATCAAACCGAATGGGAGGAAGAAGAAGATTCTCATGGTGAACAACTTATAGTGCACTCATCTATCATGGTATCTGCATCTGAAGTTAAAGGTATTTCCTTATTATGATCACCACACCGCAAATTTTCTAAGAGATCATCCTTGGCTTGCAATTCTGATTTCAAGTGAGCATTCTCCTCTTCCAAGGAGTAATACATTGATCTCAGGAGAGAGTTCTCTTCCTGGATCTAGTGATTATAAGCTTCAAACTCATCAAGCTTCGCTTGTTTGGACATATCATGCATAGTGCACCTATACCTTGTTCACACAAACTAAACCAACTACACCAACTTGAAGCAATCACACTGTTAATCAGATTTAACTGAAGAAAATATCAAGCTAAACTAACTCTGATACCAACTTGATCCAAAAATCTGAGTCAAATTTTTAACTACCTTCTGGACCCCATAGGTGTGTTAATATTGCCATTGATAAAATTATTCCGTTTAAGTAAACTAATCCAAAATAATGCAAGAATATAAATCACACCGCACACGGATTGATTACGAGTTCGGCAATATCCTACGCTCCAAGTTCTTATAGAACCTGCTTCCACTAGTGAAAATTTGTAAGTACAAAATAATTTCTTATAATAAAACCTAATGGAACTTTAAATTTGCCTAATCAATACTCCAGTCCTTCAAATAACACCAATGATCAACTAGGAAATCATCCACCTTCCTAGTGCATAAAATCCTATGGAACTCGATTTGCCTTCTAAACGTTATTAATATGTCCTATGATACTCACTGTCGACACTTCAGCCTTGCAGATAGTGTGGCGCAAAGGCCTATTGGGTAGTTTGGATAACTCCCAATTACAATTTTATGCCTATATAATACAGTCTTCACTCCTCAATACCTATTTAAATCATAGGATTTTATCACAAAAATTGCCTTTATAATTATAAGGCTTTTCAAATGCTTGGAAGCTTTTTATTCTCCTCCTCGACCTCTTTATGATTTCCTCCTCAGCTCTTTGAAAAGGCTTGGAAGCTCTTGCATTGATTGTTATCTCTCTAGGGAATGTGTATGAAGGGCTTTATATATCCCTAAAGTGGCCGACATATTTTGTAGATAAGGCCTATCGGCCATTCACTTCTAACTCGTCGTGGTAGACGAGTTGGTTTAGGCTTGCAAGTTGGGCAAGGGGAGGTTTCGAGTTTGATGCCCCCGCCTTCCATTTTTGATTTATTGATCAACCGACCGCCGAGCCCGCCCCCTTGTCCATCGTCCATGTCACCGACTCCTTCGGTACCAAGCCCACTGTTGCCACTTGTGCCTGGGCTCTTCACCGACCCGGCCCACGCTTGCATATCGGCCCCACCGACTACGCCCACCTGTCCTTTTGCCAACTACGTGTTTGAGGTGATTTACACATCCGCCGGCTTTGGTTTGAGCGGTAATTTTGATCCCACATGCGGTGGGAGTGGAAATAGGGAAGGATTTTTATAGCCTTATCCAACCATACCAACCGTGGCTTAGGCCACGAAGACTATTTCGTCAGTTGGTGTAATTGAGGGTAGCTTTCGGTTATTAGCTTGCCCATAACTCACGAAAGCGCTTCACCCAATGTAATGCATAGCTCAACTCGGCTCCAACATAGCAATAGAACTTGTCGAGCTAAACGGTCAACTCATCGTTAATGCAAGGAAATGTAATGCAAGTTGACTATGTCCATAGCTTCGCACTCCAACTCACCGAGTTGGCTAATGGAGTAAGTGGTGGTAGGCCACGTGGTGGCCCGAGGACCCACCACGTGGCTTATTTTTTTCTTATTGATCGCACTCGAAGATGATATTACTCAAGTGTCTAAGACCGAAGTATTAAAACATCGACCTAAGCACACGATCTTATTTTTGCCATGTTGTGACTTATCAGTTGACCCGATCTTGCCTGGGGTTGACTTCAACTTTGACCAGCCACCTTTTCAATGTACGGACTTCGTTTTCGACATTCAAATAATCGACAAAAAGCTCTTTGAGTGCTCTTCCTTATTGTGTCAATCCTCATAGATTTAGGGAACATTTTTCCTTCATACGATCCTCCGATCTCACCTCCCCATGGGAAAGGCTTTTTTCCCAAAAAGATCTCTGGAAATTTTATCACCATGTCCTGGATCTGAATACTCTGTTGCCACATTGGAAGTTTTGCTACGGTGGGCTCCCTGGTCCACAGTGTTGTATCCTTCTCACTTCGATAACTTGGTCCCGATCCTGGTCCTGTGGCTTATGGTCCCACCATTCTTCTTCCTTTGTCTTGATTTCCACATATGCCCTCTAGGGGTCTTACACTTTGACAATTCCCGACACTTGTATTGCCACATTTTCCTGCTAAGGTCTTTTCTCTTGGCAACACACGTAAGGAATATACTTTGCTACATCTCGCCTTTCAATTTTCTTGCTCAAAATGTTCTTGCCAGACTAGTGGGGTATTCACTTTTCTTTTGGAAGCTTATCTCCCATCAGCATTCTTGAAGCAATCTCTAATATCCATTCCTACACTAGAAAAACCCAAACTTGCAAAACGAGGAAGATCCTCAACTTTGTATTGGGTTAAATGCCTTGCCATTTTTACTAAGGCCTCTTCCATCAAATCCCTTTTTACAAACAGATCTAACAAAATTTAAATATTCAATCAACCAATATCTAAGTAATTTTGGGATGAAAATTAGAACTTTGCACCTAGTTTAGCTTGAAGTTTTTGGCTAAATTTTTAGGGTTTCATAGATCAAACAATATTCAAGCTTCTTCACTCTTGCAAGCTAGAAAACATCCGATCTAGCTCTGCACACACATAATCACAAGCTTTAATACCATGTTAGAACAAATGCAAGAATATATAATTGAAGAATTATAGATCCACAAATTAACAATTGAGGATTATAGATTATAATGTGTAGACATTTTAACCAGATGTTTTACAAATGCATATAACAGTTAACATATGAATGAAAACAAATATCAATAGCTGAAAGTAAATGAGACAAGAGACACCAGATTTAAGTGGAGAAACCCGTAGGGAAAAAAACTCCACTGAAAAGCACTATCTTATATTAAGAATTTATCAGTTTAACCCAGCACTTCCACTTCACTCCTCGGTCTCACAATAACAATAAAAACTTTTGTCTCATTGTATAACAACTCACATAAGTAGCTAAGTATAGATCAATTGGTCTATGAAAAACATTAGCAAAATCTAGATTACCAAGCAGTCCAATCTTGTGAGGGATCATCCTATTTATATAGGATGGGTGAGCGGTTATACCGCTTCACTCTTTTCAAAGTTATGAAGACCGACTAAGATTATTAAAAATAATATTTAAGACAAGGGTTGTCTAAGTGGCTATCCCCACTTGACATTAACACCCCAACACTCCCTCTTGACATTAACATCCCAACACTCCCTCTTAATGTTAAGTGGGGAAAACAAAAATAGACATGCCAATTTAACCTTTTTCTACAAAAGGATTTACATATCCTTGAATCAACAATAGTGATTCAAGCTAGCATGCAAACAAGGGAGATCAACTGATCTTCCCATACAAAAATTCTTAAGAACAAGTGCTTTACTTATGAAGACTTACATCAGATTATGGAGCCTTTTATAAATTAAGGCATACCCACAACTAAAGCTTCGTTGGGATTTACAAGTAACTTCACATAGAGTGACACATTTACTTATTACAAAGTGGAGGAAGTATTGGAAGTTTACAACAACCGTTAAGAGGTGGCATTGTCATGCACACTCCCCCTCAATGACAACTCTGATAGGCCCAACAAGGCACGAAACTTGTAAAACTTCATAGCACACAAAGGCTTGGTGAAGATATCTGCAACTTGATCTTCAATAGAACAAAACTTGAGATCAATATCACCATTTAGGACTTTTCTCGAATAAAATGCATATGAACTTCAATATGTTTGGTCCTTTGATGTTGAACTAGATTCTTTGCAAGAGAAATGCAACTTTGGCTATCACATAGAAGAGTAGTGCTCCCTTTGATGCCCATGTGCAGCTCATCCAACAATATTTTCAGCCACATAACTTCTTTGGTAGCTTCCATAACACTTATATACTCTACCTCAGTAGAAGATATAGACACTTGTTGGTTGCTTCTTGCTACTCCAAGTGATGGCACTGCACCCAACTTGAAAAGATATCTAGAAGTAGACTTTCTATCTGCAACATCACCAACATGATCAAAATCATAGTAACCAAATAATTGTGCATCATTACAAGAAGAATAAAAAGACCATAATTGACTGTTCCTTTAATATATTTCAAAATTCTCTTTTCCATTTTCCAATGAACCTCATAAGGTTCTTGCATAAATCTTGAAACTACTCCTACTGCATAAGAAATATCAGGTCTAGTAATGGTCAAATAAATTAGACTACCAACTAGTTGCCTATACAAAGTAGGATCAAATTTAGCACAAGTTGGTTTAGGGTCTAACTTAACACCAAATTCAATAGGAATGACAACAGTTTACAATCAATCATGTTAAATCTTCTAAGAAAATTCATAGCATACTGAGATTGAGATGCAACAATAGACTTATGATCTTGAAATATAATCATGCCAAGAAAATGATTTAATAAACCTAAATCAGTCATTTCAAAACGTTGTTTTAACTTTTCTTTGATTCTAACAATTAGATTTCTATCACTGCTAGTAATCAAAATATCATCAACATAGAGAACAATAATGATAATATGATTGTTATCAAACTTAACAAATAAATCATTATCAGAACAACAGTTAGAAAAACCAAGTTCCTAAAAGAACCTATTAATTTTAGCATACCAAGCTCTAGGAGCTTGTTTAAGACCATACAAATACTTTTAAGGTTACAGATATAAAGTTTTTTACGAGGTTCTTCAAAACCTTTAGGCTGACTCACATAGATTTCTTTTTTATGTCACCTTTTAAGAAAGCTTTTTTAACATCCATTTGGTGAATCTCCCAACCATATTGGGAAGCTAATGAAAGAACTCTCATAGTGCTCATCTTAGCAACAAGAGAAAAGGTATCAATATAGTCTATACCAGGTTTCTGAGTGAAACCATGAGCTACTAGCCTTGCCTTGAACTTGTCAATCTCTCATAGAGAGTTATATTTGATTTTGAACAACCACCTAGATCCTACAATGCTTCTTTTAGAAGGAGGGACTAGTTCCCAAGTGTCATTTTTGATTAAAGCATTGTATTCATCCTTCATAGTTTGAAGCTATCTATCATCTTCATATTCTTCTTCAAAGGATTGTGGTTCTACCTCATAGAGGGTCATCAAGGCATGATAAGTATGTTGACTTCTAGTTAGCTTTCTAAGATTATCAAGTTGAGAGTTTTGAACAAGACTTTGAGCCCATTTAGAAATCTTAGGTTGCAAGACATTTTGAGATGACTCCCCCCCACCCCAATCTCCATCATATCTAGATCAAATGATCAACCTCTTGAACTTCTATTTCCATGGGAGAAGAATTATCAGGCTCTATCTCTAGAGCAACAGAGGAGGGTTCATGAGGATCATCAGAGAAATTTATTTCTAAGACTTGAACATTTCATTTCAACAATTTCATGCTTGAATGGATCATAAAATCTCAATCCTTTAGTTTTACAGCCATATCCAACAAAAATACAAGAAAAGAGGTTGGATCAAGCTTCTTCCTTTTGGATTTTGGAATGAAGATAGAAGCAGGACTACCAAATATTCTTAAGTGAGAAATATCTGGTTTTTGCTTTGTCCAAAATTCATGAGGAGTTGTTTGATGAAGAGCTTTAGTAGGAACTATATTAAGAATATAGAAAACAATGTTCATAGCTTCAACCCATAAGAATTTAGGCACATTGGAAGCATGAATCATAGTCCTATCCATTTCTAAGACAATCATATTCTTTCTTTCTGCAATGCCATTTTACTGAGGGGAATAAGGAGTAGTCAACTCTCTTTGAATCCCACATGACACACAAAACTCATCAAAATTTTTGTTGACATATTCACCTCCATTATCAGTCCTAATTCTCTTAATTTTCAGATTAGAAGCATTCTCAACTAAAGCTTTAAATTCCTAAAACTTAACTAAGACATCAAACTTTTTCTTAATGAAATAAGACCAAGTCATTCTAGAGTAATCATCAATAAAATAGACAACATACAAGGCTCCACTAAGAGAAGGAACCTCAAGTGGACCTCTCACATCACTATGAATTAGTTCTAATAACTGAGAGGAATTTGGATCATGATGTTTGTGAAATGGTTGAGCATGTTGCTTACCACGTAGGCAAATTTCACAAGTTTCATGACATGTCTTTATCTTAGGAAGACCAACAACAAGATTCAGTCTAGACATATCATATAGGCTTTTGAAATTTACATGACCAAGTCTTTCATGCCAAAGTTGAATATCATTCCTAGAAGAGGAAGAAAAACAAGATTCGACACAAAACCATCAAAGATATACAAGCCATTTTTCTGAATGCTAGAAGCAATAAAATTTTTAAACATATATTTGAAAAACCACTTATCTTGCAGTAAAACAAATTTATAGTTTTCTTTAGTTAGCTGAGAGCAAGACAAAAGATTCTTTTTCAGTTGAGGAACATATAAGACATTCCTAATTACACCATTTGAAAGCTTAACATTGCCACAACCTTCTGATATAATGATTGAGTTATCTCCTAGATAGATATTCTCTTCACATTTAACTACATCTGAGAGGATACCAGAGTACAAGTCATGTGCCTAGAGGCACCACTGTCAAGAATCCATTCATTGTCATTTGAAGTTGAAAGGGTAGTATACAAAGCAATAGACTGCTCAGCCACATTTGCTTGGGTTTGCTTCTGATTTTTCTTATGGTTATTAGGCTTGCTATTCTTAGTATTCTTAGCTGATTTGTTAGTCTTCACCCTACAATCAGACTCTTTATGCCCAAATTTTCCACACTTATTACAAGTACCATTAAATTTGACTTTAAAGTTTTGATTGTTCTTAGAGTTAGTCTTAGGATTTGATTTAAATCTAGATATGATATTAGGCTTTTGACTATGATTATTGTTATTTATATTATGAGCAGACTTATGACTCTGTGAGAATAGAGCTTGAGAAGTAGTCTCTTTTGAATCAAAGTTCTCCATGACTCTCTCTTCTTGAATCAATAAAGAAGACAAAGTGTCTAAATCAGGTATATCATTCTCATTCTGATACTTAGAATTGAGAATTGAGATGTAGTTTCTAAAATTTTCATGAATATTGATTTGAATTATGAAGTACAAAAGCTTATCTTGAAATAATTCACAGTTGCAGCCATCTAATTGAGCTTTGATGTTCTTAATTTTAGCCAAATAGTTGACAATTTTCTCATCCCCCTTCATGGGTGTTGTAAATAGCTCTAAAACCAGTTTAATAATTTTAGACAACCTACTTGCCTTCATGCATGGTCTCTAATTGCTTCCATGCATCTACAGCAAGTCCATATGACCTATATGCATTAAGAATTCATCTCTAATGCTTTGCAATAGGATGGAAAAAGCTTCCTGAGATCTTTGAGAGAAGGAGATAAGGTTTTTAGGGGTAGCTTATCTCCCTGTGGGACGTTTTTCAATACCAGTCACAAGATCCCAGATCTTTCTAGCCATGAAACAAGCTTTTAACCTTACCCTCCAGATACTATAGTTCATTCCATTTAAAAGTTGAGACTTATCCAATGAAAAACTGGTAGAAATAGCCATTTTTAATGCTCAGATGACAATGGAAACAAATTCAGCTAAAAAACGAGTCAAGGAAGCCAAACAGAGACAAAAAACTAGCTATAAATCTTTTTATTAGCTATATGAATGTAATCAGCTTGAATTTAGTAAAAAAACAACTTGATTTGGTCGAATTTAAGATCAATTTGACAGAGCTTAGTTGGGGTCAAGTTTACAGTGAGCTAACCGAGCTCAGACTAAGTTGGGCTAGAGTAGCTTGACGAGTTATTTAGCAACTTCGGCGGGGTGAGCTCAAAAATGAGCTACTTAATAAATAAAAACAAGTTAAAAATAGCCAAGATGGGAGGCGACACGTGACACAGATCAACAATACCAATAGAGGCATGTGTCGGATTTAAAACAAATCCTCGGTCGGATGCGAAACTTTAAAAATTAAAGTTAATGCCTTTTTGGGTCCGCAACAACAAGTGAAAAAGAAAAATACGTGTCACTTTTTAATTAGCTTGCATTTCACAATGCAACTAATAAGACAAAAGACAATTAATTAAAAAACAGAACCATATACACGTGTCTTAAATTAATTGGATTGATTTTCACACTCTGACACAATGTGAAATCAAAGTCTTAGTCAAACGAGGCCACTTGTCAAAATTTTAACGGCTAAAGAAAAGACACTTGGCAGCTTTTCACCAAACTTTAAATAGATAGCTTTGAGCGGGCTTAAAGCCCCAAAATAAACCAAACTTGAAATAAAGTTTAGGTCCAAAAAGGTATAAGACAAGTGTCACAATTTAAGTGGCTAAGCCAAAAAAATACTAACACCCTGACACTTGCGAAGGCTGACACAATTAAAATACATGTCAAAAAGTAATTGATTCGCGCTTCGCAAATATGACAAAGACAAGTCAAAAAAGAAGATATGTGGAGCCTTTTAAATGACTCGCACTTCACAAATGACATAGACTGACAAATGTGAAAAGATGGCAAATTTTAATTAGATAACAACTGCCACAAATGAAATACTGACAAATGCGAAAATGTGGAGCAATTCTATTGGCTCGGATTTCGCAAATCTGACAAGTGCAAAATAGAAGATACTTGGAGCAATTTTATTGGTTTTTCCTTTGCATATGTCAGAAGCAAGTTAAAAAATAAGACTGACAATGTGAAATACGAAGCTACTTGGAGCAATCCTATTGGCTCAAATTTCGCAGATGACAGAGGACAACTAATCCAAGTCTGACAATGCGAAGACACATGTAAAGCCCTTATTGGCTCGCGTTTGTGACTAAAAATTAGATAAACAATATTATTGACACAACGAAGCAAGATGGAGCCTTTTGATTGGCTTGGGCTTCACAAAAATTGACAATGCGAAGCTAGCTGAGAGCAATATGATTAGCTCAAGCTTCGCAGTCAAAAGAATATAGCAGAAACGAAAGAAGTCAAATAAGACTAACAGGGCGAATCCAGATGGCACAAAATGATTGGCCCAAGCTTCACAAAGACATAAGGATGTCGATTAAAGCCACTTGGTACTCTAAGAGTGGGTACGGCTTTGCAAACATGAAAAAATGACAATGAAGCTATTTGGAGCAATTTTATTGGTCTAAACTTTGCAAAATCAACAAAACGAAGCCAGATGGTGAAAAAAAGATTGGATCGGGCTTCACAAAAGTAGATCTAGTGAAAAATAAAGATTTATAAAGACAGGCGGATTTAAAACTCCGAACTAACTAGATCTAAGGAAATATTTTGGGTCCATAATAAAAATAACCCTAACGACTACAAGCGGTGCGAAAACTTAAAATAAGCTCAAAGACACGGATTTAAACCATAAACGAATGAAACTAGATGCAGAAGCAAATATCAAGCATACAAATAGCTCTAACAGATTTAAATAGTCAATCGACCAATATCCAAGTAATTTTGGGACAAAAATTAGAACTTTGCACCTGGTTTAGCTTGAAGTTATCGGCTGAATTTTTAGGGTTTCGCAGATCAAACAATCTTCAAGCTTCTTCACTCTTGCAAGCTAGAAAACATATAGATCTAGCTCTGCACACACATAATCACAAGCTCTAATACCATGTTAGAACAAATGTGGGAAGATATAATTGAAGAATTATAGATCCACATATTAATAATTGAGGATTATAGATTATAATGTGCAGACATTTTAACTAGATGTTTTACAAATGCATATAACAATTAACATATGAATGAAAAAAAAATCAATAGCTGAAAGTAAATGAGATAAGAGACACCATTTAAGTGGAGAAACTCAGTAGGAAAAAAACTCCACTGAAAAACATTATCTTATATTAAGAATTTATCAGTTTAACCCAACACTTCCACTTTGCTCCTCAATCTCACAGTAACAATAACAGACTTCTGTCTCATTGTATAACAACTCACATAAGTAGTTAAGTATAGATCAATCAGTCTATGAAAAACATTAGCAAAAGCTAGATTACCAAGTAGTCCAATCCCGTGAGGGATCATCCTATTTATATAGGATGGGTGAGCGGTTATACTTGCTTCACTCTTTTCAAAGTCAGAAAACTGACAAAGATTATTAAACATAATATTTAAGACGTGGCCTAAGTGGCTATCCCCACTTGACATAACACCCCAACAACTTTAAAATTTATTTTTATTAAAATGGAGAGATATTTAAATTTTTGAATTTATGAAGACATAGTGGGGTGAATGTTTTTCCCAAGTATAATTAATGGTGTAATCAAGCACGAAGGCATACTTTGCTATAATTTTTCCTAGAATTTAGGATTTCTCATTCATTCTCTCATTAGCTCAAATTTTATATAAATGTAAATGGGAAACACATTTCAATGAGTTGGACATGTTTTCAAGTTCCCCCTCTTTTCACAAGCCGAGTTGTTGTGAATTTAAAGGCTTTCAAGCCTTTCTTCCAAAGATTGGTAAAGCAACCCTTGCCTCTTCCTACTGTAATGATGCATTGTGCATGTGCTTGAAGTAATAGAAATTATGTTCTATGACTAATTATCGGTCCTTTCATCATTTTTTCTACTTCTTTTTTCCTTTCTCATGTTTGTAGGTATACTTCGCAATCTCAAGTTTCAATGTAGGTTTTGGGAGTTATTGTGCTTATCTGGGAGGGAAGTTCGTATGCAAAGTAAGGTTTTTGGTGCATGTCTATCCTTCCCATTTTCATCCTTCTTCATTGGAAGACAAAAAATTTCTAGCAAAACTCTTTCTTGGTGCATCACCATTCCTAGTGTAGGTTTTATTTCTTGCAAATCTCTCTCCCTAATCCCCTGGAAATGTTAGTATAGGTCTAGTTAGTTGTTTTATTGCATTAGAAGTAGTGTTGTGTTTAGTTTAGGAAGAGGAAGCCGGCCTTCTCCGGAGGTTCACCTCCACCCACAAGTCCCACAGCTTGAGAGGTGATCCCATGTTACCCAATCACACTGAATGCCCCATTCACACACAAAGCCATTTGGGGGTGCAATGATTTGGTGATAACAATACCTCGAGATTAATATCTCTCAATGTACTCTTTCTATTGCTCTCCACTTCATCCTTCCTTGTCATCGCTCTGGTTTAGAGGAAGCCCTAGACCGGGTGTGTCTCACCTCAATTTTTCTTCTATTGATTCCTCGGCCTCCTCTCTTTGGGTTGATCACATGGTTTTTAAGGCATTGGAGTGGTGGAATCAACACCTGATGCAATTTTCCATCTATGTTGACTCCATTTGCCAAGCTAAAGGCATTGGCCCATCACTTTTCCCACCTCTCAATCTCACTACTCTGGCCGAACCCATTGATCCTCCTCCTACCCGGCTTCACTCGGTTTCGTGTTCAAGCTAACTCCTTTTCCTTCCTAGTGAGGATCGCTGCTTGGTTCCCCGTGGAAAACTTGGTCGCAAGATGGCAACACTGTGGAATCCACATCCAGTGGAAATCGTGGAATTATCTCGATAACTAATGTTGCTCTTGTTATATGCATTTTTGTTTTTTGTTGTGTCGAGGCCCAATGTATATCATGCCTCTATTTTGTAATCTTCTCACTATAGTTCATATCCGGTTGATAGACCTTATAATGTATGCATTTCACTTTCCTACAAGGACAGACCTATTCAACCCCTGGTTCAAAGCTCGGTCAAAAGCATCTATTAATAAAAAAATAAAAATATCTCTCAACATATTTTAGATAGATGCATTTAAGATATCTATGTTAGTTTCATTGGATGTGCTTAGTTTAGATGCCACTAGTTCGAGTATTATTTTTCCTGATCAATTTTTTTCTTAATATTTTATTTAATTCTAAAATGTGTTTTAGATTTTTTAATTTAATATATTTTTATTAGATGTCCTCCATTTAGATATCTTTAGCATTGGGTATTATTTCCATCAAATTTATTTAGAACTTACTTGATTTTATCATGTGTCGAGAATTGTTTTTACAACGACAAACTGTAATGTAATGGCGTGAGTTGTTCACATTTATTATGTCGAGAGATTTTTTTACAATAGCAGCTAGGTAGTGTAATGGTGTGAGTTGTTCATGTTTATTATGTCAAGAGTTGTTTTTACAATGATAGTTAGGTAATGTAATGGCGTGAGTTGTTCATGTTCATCATCGACATTAATTTGACGTCCATTCAACCATTATGTTGTAATTCATCCTTAAATTTGACACTCATTTCTCTTGGAGAAGTAAATAAAAAAATAGTAGTATCTTGGTCATATAGTAATGTTTGGGCCCCACTTTTTCCAAATAGATTTTTTTGAAACCATCACAATGATGCTACTAAATTGATGTCATTTACCACAAATCAATGGGAAATTCGTAGAGAATGTTAATATAAATTTGATATCCATTTGACCATCACTAAAAATATTTTTCTTTTTGTTTGAGATATTAATACAAAAATATTAATATTTTAGTCATATGTTGGAGTTTTTGGGCCCCTTTTTAAAAAAATAGTACTTGAAACTAACACAATGGTGTAACTTGATTGATATCATTTGCCACAACTTTATAAAAAATAGTAAATAATATAATAGAGTAATTAATTAATATAATATGTGAAAAATCCAACCTTAAAACATTCAAATTAGTATCTCTTGACATTTGTCTCAAAAACAAGATACTTAAGATCTATTCAACATCATGATGTTAAATATATTTTATTAAAAATCCAATAACTTCTTCCAATTTTGCAAGGATTTTTTAAAAAACTTTTTAATTAATCAATTAAATTTTTTGATTTTAATAAAATATTCAAATCTAATGAAAAAATTTGATTTTTTAATATAATTTCTTCACCAATAAATAATTAGACCCTCAAGAGCTCTAGTTTTGTGACAGATTGGCACATCCCATGTAAAATTAATGCTTTCCTTCCCTATAATACTTTCTATCCGTATTTCTTTCAAGGATCCGAACTAACCTTAATCATATTTCATAATGAAATAATTCAATCATCTTTGTGCGAGAGGCATACACTAAATTCAACCAATATCGATAGTTAGCACAATTACTTTGCAAAAATCTAAATTTGCCAACTTAACCATATTCATTATGGGCTTGATTCTTGCTCAAAACACAAAATTCACTCAAATTATTATAAAAAGGGCTAAAAATGATTCCAACATGTTTAAATCCCTTAAACCAATGTGATCAATCACTTTCCCAAGTTTCAAAACATCTTCTTCTCATTTTTGCCTTATAGACCTTCAAGTTCATTGCTACTTTCCCCTCTAACATGCAAATTTTGGGTGTTTGTCCTTCTCCAAGGCTTCTTGATTTCATACCCTTGTTACACATTGCCCCTAAATGAGGTTCCAACAACACTTTACCTCTAAAAGTCATACATGTCACATTTAATTTTAGTTAGCTTAGATCGTCCCATCTAGGTCCTTGAGAACAACTCCTTGCTAAAGAACATGCTTGTATGATATTAGTGACACCCAACATGCTATAATTATTTTTACAATGACTCCTTAGTAATCCCAATATGAGCCCAAAATCCCAAGTCCCAACTCATAATACTTATCCTTGAAATCATCTTTTAGTCCTTCCACTCTTCAACCTCTAACTAGCCCTTTACTAATGCATTGTCATCTATATCTTCCTTTAACAGAGGAACCAAGAAATGAAATGAATGTTTTAGGGTACCCTTTAAGCTTTTTCCCTCTCCTATAAGTTCCAAGACACGACTCTGGTATAAAGCTTAGTGTCTTTGTAAAATGACCTCTACAAATAGGCTCTTCACTATATCATCACGTCCTTCAAGAGATCTGTCAAAAAAATCTATCAATTTTACCACTAAAATCACAAAATTATTATTTTACCTTACTCACATCTCCATTATAGTTAGTTTCAAGTTTCATGAAGAAATGCACCGATTCTAGGTCTAAACCTCGTACCCTTAGCCGAGTTAGGATTGTAGCTCGAGTCAAGCCCAAGGGGGTTAATTTGTTTAGAACTTCACTTGAAGATCAATTCAAGATGCAATATTTAGGTTCAAGCTCTGTCTACAGGGGTTCCATTGATCCTCCATACCAGTACCACAAGAAACCAATCCAAAACTCTCTAACTAAGCCACCCATTTCATGATACACATTAAGATAGGCGAGATGTTCCTCACAGGTTTGTAAAATTAGGGTCTTACCTCCAAGAAACTTCTTTATTTTCTCGAGTCTTGCATTATTATACTCCATCCAATGATCTCCGACTCTTACTTAAACATAGTGATGAAAGAGTCATACCACGGGTCAACTAGCAATACAGTCCAACATCATAGTTTTAACCTGGCTTTCCAATGAAAACATCATCATGCACAAGAAAACAACAATTAATGAGTTCGCTCCGAGTATTTATCCTTACATTCACTTGGCTATTAAAAGGCTTATGCGTGTTTCCACAAATCATAGATTACAAGAAGGCTTCATTGGTTTGATACAAATCACAGCCTCCTAGGTTTTCAACATTTTAATAGTCCTTTGTATTAAGAGAAGCCTAATTATCTACTAATTCAAGGATCAAAAATACAATCTCAATCTAGTGCATGAATCTTATGTTATGAATCTTGCATGGATGCTCAAACCCAAGCACACAATGAACAATACACAAGAAACACCAAATCCATTCTCAAGAGCTCAATGCTCATCACTTAACTAGAAGTCATCTTACTTAGCAACTCTAAGACCAACACGCATGCTAGTAACATGACAAGTTTGCAAGGAACCCTTCCGAATCAATACATAAATCATGCCATAAATCCACACAAACCGAGTTACACCCCTTATTTTTAGAACCTCAACATTGTCACAAGGTTAGCAAGTGTACAAAAACTAACAAGATCAATGTATCAACCTTCAAAATTTCACCACAATGTTTGTATCATATGTATTCACTTTGAGATTAAGAAATCCATACATGCATATAAGCAAACATTGAACTCATGCCAAAACTAGCAGAAATCTAAGCTTTCCACTCTTCAATACCTCTTGAAACTCCACCTTGATTCATTATCCATATAAGAATAGTGTAGATTAGTTACAATTTTGCATTTTATAGTCGTCCACTCACCTTCTAACTAAATATAGGTTCTTAGACTCATGGTCATATGAGTGATTTCTAAACTTACCACTAGGTTCCTTAACTTAAAGGCTCAAGTTCTTAATTATTGACTCATATTATGACTTCTAAACCCCTAAGAAGACCTAAGACACTCATTTTGACCTCTTTTCATCCTTTTACAAGTTTACAAACTCCAAGAGTTCATGAAAAAAACAATGACAAGCCAAAAATGGCCTCCACATTCAAATTTTACATTTTGGAGGGAAATGCTCCATTTGAATTCTGAAGAACCTAGACACTAACTATCACCTCAAAATGACTTAAATAGACACCTATGATCTAAAAACACAAACAGAACCAAAATTGATATCATCTTGATCTATTTACAAAGATGGAGTTGATGTTCTCGCATCACATACCTTATGTCGATGTCGAATGGAATTTCTTGTTGGAGTTCCTGTAATGAAGACCTCCGGAATTTCAAACAAATGACACTTCCTCTAGATTTGGTGTAGCTTTGATCACACTAAAATGGGTTTCATCAATCTTGCATCAAATAAAAAGATTATAAGTTTTGTCTCACAATCCATATATCTTAGTTATTTCAATAGGTTTGATACCAATTTAAGTGACCAGTCTTGGGAAAAACTCACAAATCAGCTCTGAGCGAGCCTCTTGGGTCGTTCTAGTTGACATCCCAATACCTTTATTACCCACCAACATCTATTCTCGTATGTTACAAATACACACTTTATATATACTTATTCAAAAGAGCTTACTATTTTTTCAATCTTCCCCTCAATTTTTTTATAAAGGTAACAACACGTATGAGTTATTATTTTCTTAAAAATGTTAGTAAGTTTAAAATTTTACAAATTAATGGAATATTTGATATATTTAGGAGGTATATTATATTTTCTTAATATGATGTATGTATTTAGAGATAGTTATAATTTGGATAATAGAGTTAGTATAGAGGAGAAGAGGGGAAGGCAGAGCCAACAAACATATTCATTCCATAATCAATCGATCATTATGCTAAGCGGTGAGGAGAATTGCTTTCATTATAAGTCATCTTCATTAACATAATAATCATGATATATTGAGATTTAACTATAATATGTAAACATTATATGCAAAAATGGCGTAAAATTACACAACCTCAACATGTTAATAATATGTAAACATTCTATACAAAATGGCATAAAATTACATAGCCTCAATGTGTTAACCAATAGTCAAAAACATATTAATATATGATTGTTAACCCACATAATAATAATACCTAATAATATGTATTATTAACCCATATAATATTATATTTTGATGTGATAACAATTAAAAACTTAATACTGTAAGGAGCTTCCATATTTACTTTTGAATGGATAACAACTAACAACCTAATACAAATCACCTTTTGAAATGCTTTATAATAGAAAATAATTACTTCGGTTACATTACGTTATATTTATGTGGATGGAAAAAGTTTGACATAATTTTAATTGAAAATTATTGTCTATTAATGTACATATTCATTTTTCTCTTGCAGAATTTAACTTCAACACATATAGGCATGATAACATACATTAATTTAGAACATACCCTCTGTGAGTTTCATCTTTTTCAATATTTAGAAGGTTGTTTATACCTCCATACTTTGGATGATAGTAACCCTTCCATGAGGATTTCTTAATGTCACCTTCACAACACCATTGCCCAAAATTACCCGTACAAAGATAAGTAGCTTTCAAAGTAAATCATTAAGAAAAAAATCATATTGATTATCAAAAGAATAGATGCATCATCAAATATATTGTAGTCTAATAATGTGTATGATAGTGTAAAATATGTTAGGTCGAGAAATAGATACCCCTAGATTCTCAACAATTAAAATAAAAATCATGTACCTAACTCCGTGCAAGCTTAAGATTCAATTAGAAAAATGGGTGTATCTCCAATTAAGTGATAAAATTTACAAAAACATAGATTAGAAAACAACATATGGATCATTGGTTGAAGAAAAAAATCATGACGACCAACAACACTAAAAATTGCATAAAGAAGGAATAAAACAAAGAAAAAGTGTGGGTTGAGCAAAAACTTGATAACATTACATGATTCCCCGATAACTAATTCACACATCTCTCGCTTTTGTAATCAATATTCGGGCTGAGAAAATATAAAGAATGATAAATGTAGTCGGTCTAGACATTTTTATAAATCAAGCCAAATATGTTACAACATAGACATATATGTTTTCACCCCCTTCTCGATTTTATATATAACGAATTTGGTAGACATAGACCCAAAAAGATATTAAAAACAACCTCAAAAATAGGTTGTTATTTAGAGAAATATCATTATTTCTATTGCTATCTATATACATTTAGGCCTATGGTTAGCGTTTTCCATGCATGAAATATGTTTCACATCTAGATATGGAAGATTACTAAATATGAAATATTGTTGATTTAACAAATATTAAAATTTTGTGAAATCCTAATGGTAGAGCCCCAACGCAAAGAATAAGCAATTAAGTACAAATTTGACCTAAGAAATAAGCAAATGGAAATTAAACGCTAAGTGCAAGAGATGGAATGAGAGACTTAGTTGATTTTGTAATAATCTCAAGATGTATTGATATGGAAAACGAGTAAACAGGAGGGAAAACTATCACAGCTGAGCCCGAAATTTTCGAAACTGTTGGAAATGTCAAGAAAAAGGTGCCTGGATTGGGTCAGGGGCACCTAGGCACTAGAGACTAGTTTTGGGCGCCCGCGATTACGAAAAACCTCAAAAAATGAATTTTGTAGTGTCGCAAGATGTTCGCTAATGTTCATTATTGATCACCTGTAGCTCGTTGGAAGATAAATGAGTTTTTCACATGTAACCTACAAAACAAATGATCTCATGTAAAACCTCAAAACACATCAAATCCTAAAAAGAAAAAGATGCAAATGGGGAGTCGAGATGACCTCGAAGGTCACACGACATAGTGAACTTACAATCGAGTGTTGTACTACATCTCAGACTCCATGTAGTTTTGTGTGTGTGTGGTAGAATCCTTCCTAGGTGGCTCTTATGCAAGATGCACTGAATAACGAGCAATAGATAGATGTAGCAATGTAGATAGATGTGTGGATGTCAAAATGAACTTCCCCTCCTATGAAGTGTATGTAGAAAAATGCAGTCCCTTGTCCCTTGAATGAAGCTAGATGGATGCTTTGATGCTCTTGAAATGCCTTTGGATGCAACCTTAGGTGATAGTAATAGATGCTTAGAGCTTGGTCCTTTATTATGATCACATATCTTTGTATTTATATGATTCCTTGTTTGAATTTCATAATTAACATCTAAAATGTTGACCACCAAGAAAACAAGATGCCCAAAAGATAAAAGAGGCCCAAAAGTAAAAGATACAAAGAGGTCGGGGCACCCAGGGGACAATGGGGCAGGCACTTGGTGGTGTGGTGTTTAGAGCCAAGAAATATAAGCAGTGGAAGTCGATTGGATAATGGGGTGTGTAAGATCACAGAGAAAGCAAGAAAGCAAAAAAGAGGCCAAAGATAGATGTCAATTACTAGTTTTCTCGCTTAGGAATCATATGAATAGTGGTATGTGATTAGGACCTAGAAATGTACCCAAGTGCGTGATTTAGTGTCTACATTTTCCCCCACTTTATGTTGTTGAGTGAATACTCGATAACATAAAGTAGATAAGAGATGCGTACTTGATAACCATGTAGATTGATGGTGAAAGCATGCGAGGAGACAAGAAAAAGTGTGGAATAAAATGAATGGAAGCTAGAGAAGAGGAAGTGACCCTTAGGGGTGAAAGTGTATGTGTATATGTCACGTTGTACCTATTGTCATTGTCACTTTATGTGTTCGATGATGTGATTGTTGCTTTAATAAGGACAACCTAAAAAGAAGAGAAAAAAGTAGTCAAAGTCATGTATATGTGAAAAATTTGATCCAAGTATATAAAATGTATGTAAAAATGTGAAAATGTAGAAAAGGAACATGTGCACCTGATCCATGATGAGTGAAAAGGATAGAAAGTGTCCTGAAATGTGAAGAATAATGATTTTTTGGGATGATCTCATGCCAAGAATGAGTTTTTCAGGTGATCTCACGCCAAGTGTGAGTTTTTGGGTGATCTCATGCCATGATAGAAGAAGTGTTGGGGAGAAAGGTCTAGTGTTATTCTCCATCCTTGATTACTTCCCAAAATTATACACCACTGCAGATGGTGTGATCCTACTTTTTCTAATTCAATCCAATTTGATCCAACAAAAAAAAAAAAAGAGATAACATGCATGTTGATTTTTGGAGGACTGTGCTTGTTTTGTGAAACCACTGTGTAAACTATTGAAAAATGTGCTGATATGAGAAAAACTTTGTAACCCCCTGGTCATAGGCACCAGAAGGGTCAGAGCACCCAGGCACTCATGTCTGTATTTGGGCATTGGCATTTGTGTTGTGTTGAGGACCCAAGTCGATTTTGGGTTGTTTTTTCTCTAATACTTGTGTTGTTCCTATACTATGCATGTTTGAACTGTGACTATGTATTATTGAATGGGGTGAATGATTCACCCAATGTATGCCCCCTCATTTGGGGTGCATGTGACATCACTAGGAGGATGCGGCCCAAAGGAAAGGACCGGATGAATCTCATTGAAACTGATACCCTACGGGGGGAGGGAATGTGCTTAGTAAAAACCAAGGCACACAAACAAAGTGGCTAGAAACATGTGTTAGTGCAAACAAGACAAATACTGCATATAGAAGACAATGTGCAATCTAACAAGCAAGAAGAAATGTGTAGACCACAAAAAGGTTTCAAACATGGGACATCACTCACAATGTCACAAAACAATCAGGGCTGAAGCGGCCAAAAGCATACAAGTGTGAACAAGCAAGACATAGGGCAATAACATTGCAAAAATGGCATACAATGAAAAAATGAAAATAATGACAAAAAAAAGTAACAGACAACCATGGTGAAAATAGTTCCTACAAAGAAAATGTTGCACATGAAGCACCCATTAGCATGTTAGAAAGATAAAAAGTATGTCAAAACATGTATGATCCGATATAAAATAGTGTGCTAGTAAGAATAAGAAGTAGTATAAAATGAAACAATAACACATGTAGTGTGTATGAAAGTAGATGCCCTTAGAGAGCCTTGTGTGGACTGGTAAGAGGTATAAAGCATAATCATTTGTGTTGCGTGTAAAGATTTGTATGAAGTATGCATTCATAACTAGAAGGCAAGTGAACGCGCATGTGTATATAGAAAAGATAATGACATACAAAATATTTATCTAACATAGTAAACAAAGTGTAACATGTAAAGTATAAGAAAATAAAAGTAAATGTAACCAAGATATGTAATATGTTGTGAGTGTGAATGGAATGGAATGAAAAGTGAGTGTGATAGGAGCAGTGTGCATGAATGTGAATGAGTATATGCATGAGATGAGGTTCATTTATAAATGCCCCCTTAGCAGTCAAGAATGAACCATAGAACAAGAGTGCATCATCAGGAAATGGTTTGAATTATGTGCGCTAGAAAGATATGATCAATGAAGCATAGAACATAAAGAGTGTGAATGAGTGTGGTGAGGTTCATTTCAGATTTATACCCTCAACAATTGAGTATGAACCATGGAACTAGAGTGCATCATAGGGTAGTGTGTGTGTGATGAATGTGTGCTAGAAAGATGTGTCGTGAATGCACCGAGTGTGAAATGTGTAATGTGTATGATGTGAGGTTCATGGATGTAGTATGCCCTCAATAGTCAAGTGTGAACCATAGCACAGAGTACGTCATCATCGGTAATGATGATGTATCAAGATGTGTAAGATGTGTGTGAAAGATACTAGATGTAAAGTATGAAGCGAAATAGTAGAAATGTGAGACACATGATAATGATAAGGGGAGAGTAATCATGATGCCCCCAAGTGTATGATGATGAATATGTTATCGAAAAAAGTGAAGTGTAAGAGTCCTCCACCCGATGCTTGTGGAGATAAAGGCGTGTGACCATGCTATGAGATCGGTGATGTATGAGATGATGTAGTGAATGAGATCGGTGAATGAGACCATGGAGGTGATGTACATCTATGTGAAGAAGAATACAAAGGTGATGAACATGGATATGTGAAGTGAACCATGGAGGTGATGATGAACACCTATGTGAAGGAGACTGTGGAGGTGATGAACACCTATGTGAAGGAAACCGAGGAGGTGATGTATACCTATGTGAAGGAGTCTTTCCCGAGTTGTGGACCTAAACTGATGAGATGGACTAGTAGACCGATGAGACCGAGTAGGTTGTGTGTGAACATGAGAGAGCTAGGATTAGATTGCGCTTTTAGATTTGAGAGGTCACGGGACCTAGATGCTCTAGCGAGTGCAATGACAACCTCAAGAGGAGGTTGCACGGCCATGGTGTGCATGGTGACATAACACCATTGATAGTAATGACTTGCTTGTTGTGAATGAAATTTAGACACAAGTGATTCATGGAAATGATAGCTTGAGTAGCACGGAGCTAGGGAAGACCTAAGAGCATGTCACACCCTTTGATTGAAGGTGCCACAAGAAATGACACAAGCATGGTAAGAGGACCAACTATGACTGGAAGCTTGACATAACCATAAGATTTAGGAACTGGATATGAAATATGTGATAGCGGATAGTCGATAGCAACAAAGAAGTGCAATAGAGCACACACACATATGAATCATGGATCAATCATTGTATTATTGATAGTGTGAGGCTTGATAGAAGCATTGATATGTAATGTGTCAGAAGATAATGTAGCATGATAGTCATGATCATATAATGCAATGAATGATGGAGATGCATCAAGCGTGAGACAACTAGAAAATCAAGAGCCCCGATGAAGGAGGAGGCACTACATGATATGTATGATTGGTTGAAGAGTCAACAACTTTTTGTCATGTTTAGGAAGAGGATTGTTGAAGATCTTGAGCTTGTGATTTTCATTGACCAGCGTAGATGTCGTAGGCTCAGGAAGCTCAATTGCATTATTATCGATGAGATCTTGAATAAGATGCCTAAGTTTGAAACATCGATCATGTAGAATTCCCAATGCATTGATGATAGTCACATCTGAAATTTTCATTGTAATTGTGACCTTTAGGATGAGATGGGTCTAGATTGAGTGGAGGAGGAAGCGTAATAAGATTTCTCTCAATGAGTTACGACAATAGAATATGTGGAGCACAAGGCAATTTAGTAAACATATGCTTAGGTGGTTTCATTGAAGCTTTTCAGGATTAGAACAACATTGATAGTAGCTTTTTAGCTCAATAGGTTTAGTAGATGGCTTGAAAGTGGATTTACTTTGAAAGTGAGTAGAAGATGAAGCCTGCTCATGATACTTAAGCTTTCCCATAGATAATAGTTTACTTTTGCATAGCTTAAGAGTATGACATAAATGATCGAATGATGGGATGTCTAAAAGATGACACTCTTCTAGAGGTAATAGACTTTGGATGAATAGATCTTGAAGTTCAGAGTCCACAAGTACATTAGACATCTTAACTAAGTTGTTCTTATATCACAAGACATAATTCACTAGATGCTCATTAGATCCTTGTTTAATTTGTGTTGAGCATAAATATCTTAGAGCATATTGATTGAGAAATGAGTGAAAAAATCATAAAATGCATAAAATGATGTTACCGAATGGATAGGTAGATCATAGAACCAACACATTGAATAATATTGAGGACTTAGGAAAAATATTAACTAAAAGCGTATGATCATCCACATAATCTAAACATGCCACATGAAATTCTCATAGATGCTCTTGAGGGTCACCATGGCCTTTAAAGGTGGGCAACTTAGGAGTGATGAAATTGAGAGGAAGTGGGTAGATGAAAATAGCGGGTGCAAAAGGAGTGTGAAGGAGTAAATTGGAATCCAAAGATGGAGATGCATGAGAGGTAGCCAATTGAAGTTGATGAATTTGAGTTTGTAAATCCTGATATAAAGAAGTTAAATCAGAGTATTTGAAGAAGAGTCGGGTTGTGCATTGGAAGAATTAGGTTGGATGATAGGAATTGGTAGTAGTGGGAATGGAAGTGGAAATATGAAGGGGTTGAGTAGAGGCCATGAAAGCCGAGGAAGAACCAACAAGGGGTGCAGTAGTAACATCTCGAGAGTTTTGGCAAGAATCAAAGCATGAAGAATATGCGAAGATGAGCAGGGTTATCACATAAAGCTTGAAAAAAATTGGTAAGCTTGTCTAATTGCTCTTGATCAACATTGGTGTCCTCATCATATGATTGCTCACTATCATATGTTTCAATATTTTAGAGAGGAACTTGTTGAGAGTTAGCGAAAGGGATTATCAGTTTCACCATTGATTTAGAAACCCTACATGGGAAGATGGAGGGAGATTATAATGCTCAAAATACCCAAAATGACCACTACGGGTGACAAACATAAGAATAAAACCCTAGAAAGAAGGTTGGGATCGAGCGATGGGTTCACTAAATGATTTAAAAATATTGAAATTTTGTAAAATCCTAATTACAAAGTCATAACGAAAATAATAAGCAATAAAGTACATATCTGACCTAAATAATAAGAAAATGGAAATTAAAACCCTAAGTGCAAGAGATGGAATAAGAGACTTAGTTGATTTCACAATAATCACGAAGAAGTATTGATATGGAAAACTGATGAAATAGGAGGGAAAACTATCCTAATCGAGCCCAAAAATTGCGAACTATCGAAAATTCTAGGACTAGGGCACTGGCATCGGGTTAGGGGTGGGTGTTTACGCATTGGAGACTAATTTTGGGTGCCTACGATTGTGAAAAATATCAAACACTGAATTTTGTAGTGTCACAATATGTTTGCTAATGTTCGTTGTTGATCTCTTGTAGGTCATTGGAAGATCGCTGAATTCACCTGTAACCTACAAAATAAATGATCTCTTGCAAAACCCAAAACACATCAAATCCTAAAAAGAAAAAGATGTAAATGAGGAGTCGAATATCCCACCGGTCACCCAATAGAGTGAACTTATAACTGAGCACTACACTACATCTTAGAATCCATGTAGTTCTCTGTGTGTGTGTAGAATCATGCCCTAGGTGGTTCTTGTGCAAGATCATTGAATATCAAGCAATAGCTAGATGTAGAATGTAGATAGATGTGTGGATGTCAAAATGAACTTCCCTTCCTATGAAGTGTATGCAGAAAAATGCAATCCCTTGTCCCTTGAATAAAGCTAGATGGATGTTTTGATGCTCTTGAAATGCCTTTGGATGCAACCTTAGATGATAGTAATAGATGTTTGAGTTTTATCCTTTATTCGATCACATAGCTTTGTATTTATATGATTCCCTTATTTAAATTTTGTAATTAACATCTAAAAGTCCAACCACCAAGAAAACAAGATTCCCAAAAGATAAAAGAGGCCCAAAAGGGGTGAGTAAGATACAAAGAGGTCGGGGCCCAGAGGGGACGGGCACTTGGGCACTAAGCATCTTGGCCGGGCGCTAGTGTCTGTCAGAGCCAAGAAAGATAAAGAAGTGAAAGTTAGATTGGGAAGTGGGGTGTGCAAGACCACAGAGAAAGAAAGAAAGCAAAGAAAGAGGCCAAAGATAGATGTCAATTACTAGTTTTCTTGCTTAGGAATCATATGAATAATGTTATTCGATTAGGACCTAGAAATGTACACAAGTGCATGATTTAATGTTTACAATTTCCTATGATTGTTTTTTAAATTTTTCTATATTTGTGTCATTTTCCTAGTACTATTTTGCACTTAAGATCTGTTGAGTTGTTTGATTACTAGTTCATTAATATGGGGACATGAAACATTTTTTCACCGAATAACTCCTTTGAAATTAGAGCACAAAAAGTTGTTTTGTTCCAAAGTTTTGGTTTGTCTTTCCTTATTTTCAAATTGGTTTTATTGATTTTTGAAGTCACCATAATATAATGGTGTATCACTTATAATAGTACTTATATTCATTACTCTAACAATATAATACTATTTTTTTATTCTACATGGCATAATGGCATAACAATAATTGTCATATTATATCCAATGTTATTAATAGGAATCCAAATGATGGTATATATGGTAGACAAATATAGATTTTACAATATGTATAATAAAGACTTTTATAACATTTAACTAGCAAACAAGGGGGCATGGTGGTTGAATGTCATAGTATGGGACTTTAAAGTTTGTAAGTGTAAGCTAATAATAACAATTAAGGGGGTGGTGGTAGTGGAGTGTAATAATGTGAGATGTTTATATCGATAGATGTAATTTACAATGGTGGTCACAATGGAGGTGATAGTGGAGTGTAATAATGTGAGATGTTTGCACCGATAGGTGTAATTTACAATGGCAACCGTAGAAAAGGGGGAGGGTGGGGTGGAGTGTAATAGTATGTTTCTTTTTCGTAATGTCTTTCTAGATACTTTTTGTAAATATTTTTAAACTCCTACATTTCTAGTCCTATATTGGAATCATTATGAAGGATAAGTATGATTCTTATTCGAAAAATGATCTAAAAAGCATGATATCTTAGACTTATGATGAGTTTGCAACACATTTTATTTCTTTCAAAGATATTTTAATGTCCAATGTAAGGATGGAGTTAGATTAAGGCCCTCAATCACCAATCAATGGATACTTTTCGAGAAGGCGATAATTTTTTAATCAATCTAGAACCCTTCAATTGGTGGAACTATGTGTCAAATCCAAGGTAGGCACCTCAAGATTAATATATATTGGCATTTTTCATATGATTGTATTTAAGATATCTATACTAGATATATGTACATATAAATTGATTCATCTCAAATTTAATCGGTTGATATATTTCAATTAGCATTAATCAATATGTTATATTATTTCAAAAGAAAATAATAAGCTTCTAATAAGTTTCAACAAAAGGCATTCGGTTGGCATACGTGACCCGTAAAATAGACTAAACTTATAAATATTTTTTAAATTGTTTACTAAATAAATCCTAAAAATACATAACAAACATTAATTTTTAGAAACATTACGAATGCAATACCTCTTTATATATTTAAGCTCTTAAAAATACATGTGTTTGTTCATTTTATATTGGCTTGGTCAAGTTTTATTTGCAAGGAATATTTTGTTAAAGTGTATATGAAGTGGCAAAATGTGGGACATAGTTATATTCTTTGATCTAATACTATATATCAAAATACCAAGTGTGACATGTCAAGCATATGCAGTAGTGGCACCGAAGGTGATGGTGGATCATCCTTAGGAGGCACACCCCAAATAAGTAGTGCATCCAAAGGTGGATCAGATGTTACACACCCGTCTCTATCAAGATAGTCACTAGTAGGATGCACCCTAAGGCTGATATGGAGTTGGTTGTTATATTGTGATTTTTATTCTTCATGAAGTTAAAAAATGTAAGGTCATAATTACACTTTATCTTGTTTAGTGTAATTTATTATTTCCCTTCAAATATATTATTAGAGACCCTTAAAAATAGTCCCTTGTGTTTATTTAACATTATTTTAAGAGTGGTATAGCACATTGGATTACATAGGTGTAGATGTGGAAAGTGGTTTTCATTAACAAATGTTCTACACTAACTATAAGCATGAAGGTGATAAAATGTAGTTAGATATAATACAATAACATTAGAATTAATAGCAAAACAATGAAAAACATTTGTTCCTAAGAGTGTAGAAATAATTAAAATAATTGAATAACATGAAAATACTAGAGAATTCGGGTTTCTAGAATGATACTTAGTTTATATAATCTGGAGACAATTTTCACAATAGAAAATGGAAGACATGTCCAAATAGAAAGGCAAAATAGACATAGAAAAGATAGCAAAATTCATCCACCTCAACTAGAATTGAACAAATATGATTTTGGCTTAGCTAAAACCTTAGAATTGTGGTTTTAGCACCCTTATGAAACACAAAAATAAACATGAAATGTATAATCTTATACTTATGGGCTTCACAAACATTGCCCGCTTTTTCAAAATCACTTGTGCATCATTAGATATTATTTTCCTTCCTCTAAACATCAATTTAGCATCAACACTTTAGTTTCTATGATGGTAAAAGAGAGGGTCCCAATCGGGTTCTTAAATATATGGATCCAATATAATACCAGATCACACTATATAGATATAAAATAAGTGCTTAGTGAACATTAATGTCATAATTCTAGAGGATAGTAACCATGTCCCCGGGATAGCTATAGGTTTTCAAGGCCTACAACTAAGGTAAAGATAAATATCCCACTTAGATTCAAAAATGAGAGTAACTAAGAGGTGGATAAGCCAAGGGCATATAGAAAATGCAATCTATTAAATCAAACATATATCTAATCTAGTCTATAGCAATGAATGACCAATATACAACATGCACATGATTTAATCTAATTTGAATTAAATCTTATTTCAGAGTAACTTACTGTAACAAATGATATTCAGATAATTAAGTACAGTAATGTACAAGCAATAAACATTCAACAATGTAAAACCCTAAGCAAATGAGAGAGGGAGGGTGACTTAGTTGATTCTCAACCTGGGGATGATCGAGACCGTGTATCTTCTGTAACAGGATGGAAACAATGTCACAAAGGCTCGATGAGGGTTCAAACCCTAGGACCGCATGCAGAGACGAAGTTCCCGTAGGAGGAAAGGAGCACCCCAAGCACTAATGACTAATCTAGGTGCCTGTGTCTGCTAGAATGTTCGAGTCCGACCTTTTCGAGTCGAAGGTCTTCATTGCTACTCGCTCTTTGTCGCTCCAATTTTGTTGTTAAATCGTCGATCGCACATGTAACTCCGCAAAATAAATGACTATCTCAGTACATACCCACAAACCACATCAAATATAATAAAAAATATGTAGGATGTGGAGTCAGACTAACTCCGGTGGTCACTTGAAGAGTGAACTTATGATCGAGTGTTGCACTACATCTCAAACTCCATGTAGTTCTTTATGTGTGTGTATCTCGTGTCACATGCCCTAGATTGCCTTTGTACAAGTTGCACGATGATAACAGACTAGATCTAGATTTATCCCGAGTATGTAAAATGTGTGTGATGGAATATAATGAACTCCCCTCCTATGTAGTGTATGCAGACCAATGCAACCCTTATCCCTTGTATGAATGTGCTAGATGTATGCTTTGTAGTGCTCTTGTGCCTTTGTGCAAGCTTAGGTGGTGATAGATAATGCTTATAGTGCTTGTCCCCTTATTTAGAAGAAGTAACTAAGTATATATATGATTCCCTTGTTTGAATTTCGTAATTGACAATTAAAAGGCTGACCCAAAGTGTTAAAAGGTGACCAAGAAGCGAAAAGGACCCAAAAGAGTAAGAAGAAGAAAGAGAGGGACAAAAGCACTCAGGAGGGACAAGAGCACCCAGGAGGGACAAGAGCGCTTGGGCACTTCTGTCCTAACTGGACGCTAGTATTTGAGGCCATTAAAAAGTAAATCAATTAAGTGTCGGCAAAACTGTAAGATGTGTAAAGCTAAAAGGAGTTGTCAACCGCTAGTTTTCTTACTTAGTCATGTATATATTAGTATGCTTTAGGACCTAGAAATGTACCCAAGTGCATAGATTATTGTTGTCCAAAATACATGTACAAAGATACGCAACTTCTAAATTAAATCAATTATTGAAAGAAAAGATGCATAATCAAATGGATTGTAGTTTAATAGCGTGTATGATAGTGTAAAAGAGGAATAGATACTCCTTGATTCTTAACAATTAAACTCAAGAATTCTATGTACCTAACCCGTGCAAGCTTAAGATTCAATGAGAAAAAAATGGGTGCATCTCCAATTACGTGATATAAAATTTATGAAAACAGCGTATGGATATGTGGCTGAAGAACCAAATCATGGCAAGCACCAACACTAAAAACTTGCACAAAGAAGGAACTAAACACAAAAAAGTGTGGGTTGAGCAATGACGGATAACATTACATGATTCTCCTGATAACTAATTTGCACATATTTGGCTTCTGTAATCAGTATCCAGGCTGATAAAATGTAAAAATGATAAATACAGCCAGTCTGGACATTGTTACAGATCAAGCCAAATATGTTACAACACAGACATATATGTTTTCACCCCTATTTCTGATTTTATATACAGAGAATTTGGTAGACATAGGCCCAGAAAAGATATTGAAAACAACCTCAAAAATAGGCTGCTATTAAGAGAAATACAGTTGTTTACATTGCTAACTATATAAATTTAGGCCTATGGTTAGCGTATGCCATGCATGAAATATGTTTGGCATCTGTATATGGAAGATTAAGTACTAAATATGAAATATTGGCTATGATTGTTTTTTTTAATTTTCCTATATGTATGTCATTGCTATGATCTGCTGAGCTGTTTCAGTTACTGAGATTTCTTAATCTGTGTAAGCAACAGCACAAGTCGTCGTCTCCTCCTCCTGCCGCCATTTTTGTTGCAGACAACAATTATTTAAATCATTGTCAAGAAAACCGGCACTTTGTAGACAAGGCGTATAATTAATTGGAAATTATGCCTCCGATTTTCACCAAAGGACTTCGATTTTTAGATTGTAAAATTCTCACTACCATTATTATTTTTTGGTTACAAAATAATAGCATCGGTTCACAGTTTACACGGAAATGTTTTATCGTTAAATTATCAAGTTCGTTCCTGCTCATTGAATTAATGTGGACTCGAACTGATAAGATTTTACTGAGGAAATTTGGCGCATCACAAGTAATTTAGCGCAGAGTATATTTGAACATAATTACAGTTTTATTTGTAAGTTTCAAGTGCCATAGTTATAAACAGGTAGCGTTTTATCAAGCTACTGTTCAGGAGTTTAGCGCATCCGAGTATTTTTTTCGCACTTAAAAATGCATTTATAGTCTATAAAATTATTTTTATAATAAAATTTAATAATCAATTAAGTATTTAGAGTTGAGATGGGAAGGCCAGTAAACAAATATACTCATCTATGTGAGCAATGAACCATTATCTTAACAAGAGATTCACTTTTTTGTGGCATCACCAATAAAAATATAATGATTGTGATATATTAGGATTTATATGTTATTGTAAACCAAACCAAACCAACTAATGTTGGATACACATAATATGTGTCGAAGTCTTCTTTAGATATGAAATGAACAATATTTAATATGTTTTTAAGTGCGTCTTGGAATTGCTTCTACGACTCTAAAATACTAAATCATCTAAATATAAAATATACACAACTATAATTTCAACTCACTATTCCATGCCTATAACTTCTTTTCCATGGACAGGGTATGATTAACAAAATCTCAAATGACAAAAATGAAATATAAATAAATTCAATTCAATTTTTAACCAATAAACCATATCTCACCAACTATATTCAAACACTACAATAATGCATCAAATTTGTTTAAAAAGCAAGTGAACTATTTCTCTATGTTATATAAATAAAGCATTATTTTATGAGAAAATCTTTCAAAACTTTTTATTTAGGTTTCCTTAATGAATCGGGACATATGGTGGTGCCATTTGCAGCAAAACATTATAATGGATTACACAACACACAACCACTCGACCACTTGCCCAAATCCCATGTGTGTTTGTCTTCGGAATGATTCCTTCCATGCAATTGCATATTTGAGTATTATTTAGAGAGCAACTTCCATAAGTTCCATATAGACGAATCAAAGTATAGTTCATTTCCTCGTAACATGTCCACTACAAAGTGTGAGAGTACGCGTTGAAGCTTGCAGCATGGTTAGTACAAGCAATATATGATCTAGGGTTAGATTTGTCCATGCTAAATTTGAGATATAGTTGTTGGCCATTAAAGGAATCGACCACTAAAGATGTGTGCGAGTGTCACTCCTGGTTTCCATTATAATAATACACAATATAAGAAAATGTGTCCATCAAACTATTTGGGATGGTGAAATATGTGTGCATTTTTTTATGTGTGCATTTTTTATGTCAGTATGTCACACAATTGGAATGACAAGTGATAAAAGTCCACATAACGACACATTAACATCCATGAACATATAAACAGTAATGGCATAGGGAAAAACATTATATGAAATTGAAATTTAGCATTAAAAAATCATGCCTCACATTTGACGTTTTTATTGATTTTACTATGTTGAAGGTGTTATTAGGTTTCGAGACATGGAAGCTATTGGTTTTCCCCATTTTTTATTTTAGCTCATTTAAGAGCAAATTGCGATCAAGTGAGAAAAGTGAGTGAGATCAAGAGGATAAAGTGGAACGCATGTAGCGATATTATTTACACATGGTGGTGCCATTTATAGCAAAGCATTGTAATCATTTACACAACACAAAACCACCCAACCACTCTCCCAAATCCCATGCGCGTTTGTCTTTGGGCATGATTCCTTCCATGCAATTGCATATTTGAGTATTATTTAGAGTGCACCTTTCATAAGCTCTGTAGAGACCATTCATGGCATATGGATCTTTACATTCAAACCATAACATGTATGAATCAAAGTATAGTTCATTTCCTCGTAACATGTCCACTCAAAGCGTGAGAGTACGTTCGGAGCTTACGAGCATGCATGGTCAGTATAAGAAAGATATGATCTAGGGTTAGATTTATCTATGCTAAATTTACAGATATAGTTGTTGGCCTTTGAAGGAATCTAATCACTAAAAATTGTGCATTATCGCTCTAGTTTCCATTATAATAATACAAAATAAAGGAAAATGTGTCCATCAAATTGCATGGGATGGTGAAATATGTGTGCATTTTTTATGTTGCATGTCACATAATTGGAATGCCAAGTGTTAAAATTCCACATAACGACACACTAACATCCATGAACATATAGAAAGTAATGACATAGGGAAAATCATTGTATGAAATTGAAATTTAGCTTTAAAAAATCATGCCTCACATTTGACGTTCTTATTGATTTTATTACGCTGAAGGTGTTATTGGGTTTTGAACATGGAAGCTATTGGTTTTCCCCATTTTTAATTTTAGCTCATTTAAGAGCAAATTGCTGTCAAGTGAGAAATGTGAGCGAGATCAAGAGGATAAAGTGGAGCACATATAGCAGATATTATTTTTTCAGGGACAATCTGAGTCATGGAATAGGTGTCGGACATGCAGGTATTTAATTCCCACTTTTTTCTTCCCAACTTTCCATTCATGTCTTCATCTTATCTAAAAGATAAAATGTTATCCAATCAAAAATGATGCCATAAAAATAAATATTAAAAATAGAAAATCCCATTTCTCCTATATTTTCTAAAAAAATCCATTCATTTCAATTGTGTGAGGCGGTTATCGATGCCGTAGAACTAACAAACAAGTTTAAAACATCATCCAATTAAAAATATTGATGTCGTAGAAAATAAAATTAAAAAATTAGAAAAGCCCATTTCTCCAATATTTTCTAATAAATATGTTGATTTCACTTGTGTAAGGATTGGTTGTCAGCGTCATAGATCTAACAAACAAGTTAACAATTATGACTGAGTGACCCCTCCAATGACATAAAATTAGATCCAGTATAATGTTATTCTTAAGCACAAGCCTATTTTTAATTAGGTTGAATCATGTTACATTTTGTGGATGTACTTATCAACATTTGGGGTGGAATGACCCCAAGTGTGAATCTTTTGATCCACAATCTATTGTTAAACACTGCACAATTATTAAAAAAACACCAAATATAATTATATTCAATTTAGAAATCATTCGGGATATTGTATTCATCTAGAGATAGCTTCTTATACAAATGCTTGATCCTATAATCTAGGAGTCAAGTCTTATCACTTAGTCTTCCTCATATCTCTCTCCATAAATCTCTCAAGCTTATCCCTAGGATCACTCACACTCCAAAATAGCTACGTGAGTTGTTTATTCAACAACTTCACTCACACACAACTATTAACTATATTATTAATATGAGTTGTATTAACTCATTATTAATAATATTACAATTTATTAATAATGTCACAATATATTTGTAACATTCACTCCCCTATTGTTAACATTATTAATTCCCAATATACACTCCCCTACTGTTGACATGGTATAACATAACTCCTTTTTCTGCAACGTGCTTTGCACGGGCTTGCCTCATAATCTAGATAAAAAAAAGGCATGTAAACTTCCAACTGGCTGATTTGTTGTCTTGTTGCACATGACCACAACTATGCAAAGGAACGCATCCCACATTTACTCCATGAAAAGAATGCACTCGACATTCCACTGGCGGATCATCTTCATAAAGAAGGAAGGCAGTCAGAGGACCGCTACATCAGTAAAAGTTTATCTACCTTTTTACATATGTGGTTTTCTGGATCTACCACCAACCCTTTCCAAATCTATGAGTGTTACAATAAACTTAGAGACATACTCTACAATGTTTTCTTCTAGGAGGTTACATATAGGAATTTCTCACACATTACAATAACAGGAATGTATCATCTGTTTTTATTATCTACCACACAACTGAAAGCAAACACACAACTAAAAATACTTGGCCACCAAATCAGTACCGTGGCCTCGTCGATGGTGCCTGACGAGAGGTCGCTGATTGACCTCCTTCCTCCATTGCCTCCAGCCTCCATCAGTTTGCTACTTAGTTAGCAAATATATCTTTTAGGCTCATATTACAATTCTCTCGGTGTCGGTTTCAACCAATAATGCACCCCTTGACTATGGGCATCGCGTACAAGCGAAAGTACGTCCAAACAAAAGTGAGACAATTTTTTTTTTAATAAAAATTTCCAAAAATGGAAAAATAATTTTTTTATCTAAAGAACAAAAAGAATAGGATCAATGCGTAGAACTTGAAAAAATACACATTTAAAAAAATGATACCTCAATCTGAGTTATCAACTGAAAGTTATCGTGTTTACAAGTTCTAAATTCAACTTCTTCCTAGGACCCTTTCCAAAAATGGCAAATTTTTTTGGTCCTTGCGTTTTTTTTCAAGATGTCCAAAAATGGCAAAAATTAAAGAAAAACGCAGATAGGCCGATCTAAGTTACCACAATGGCAATGCAATACATAGGTGATCGATAGAATGCGCGGGCGACGATGCCGCAATACATACGAACAACTATGCGTGCGCGAGGCGATGCGATTCGATTCGCGGAAGAATGCTCCAATATGCAGGATGATGTAATCAGTATATCCACCTTACCAGGTCGTGGACATTGTGATGAGAAAGTTTTATTCAAAGACTCTCATCCTGGAATCCCTGCTTTGATGCCACTGTTAAACACTGCACAATTATATAAAAAAACACCGAATATAATTATATTCAATTTAGAAATCATTCGAGATCTTGTATTCATCTAGAGATAGCTTCTTATACAAATGCTTGATCGTATAATCTAGGAGTCAAGTCTTATCACTTAGTCTTCCTCATATCTCTCTCCATAAATCTCTCAAGCTTATCCCTAGGATCACTCACACTCCAAAATAGCTATGTGAGTTGTTTATTCAACAACTTCACTCACACATAACTATTAACTATATTATTAATATGAGTTTTATTAACTCATTATTAATAATATTACAATTTATTAATAATGTCACAATATATTTGTAACATCTATTGCTCACCACAAAATAATAGGAACACACCCAAAAAATAAATCCTCCATTGTGTCAAAAACACACCATAAAAGTAGACACCAACTCTTATATATACAAAAAAAGAGAAAGGTCAGACTACAAATTATCCATAAATAATATTGCATGATGTTGGTTGTAATACTTGTAATGTTAGCAAGTAATTATGTCAATAACCTTATGTCCAAACTAGACTGATGCAAGCAAAATATGACAATGTACATATATCGGATTGCTTTAGGTTCGTTGGTCATTTCCTTAAGGCCATATATTGTCATGAATGATTTTAAAGATATTTTAATTTATGATAGGAGGTGCAATAGAAGGCTCTCATGTTGTTCTTTATGTTGTGGAACGCATGTTTGTTATCTTTCCGAATCATCCTCCATGTTGGTGCCCATTTTGATCCTTGTATATCTTTGGCACCATCTTTACTGAGTTCTTCATTATTGCTTGATGCGACCCTTCCATTTCCATGGCGTTCCTCTTTGTGCTTCTATCTTACAAGATTGTTCATTAGTATGTTGATGTAAACCATCTTGTAACCTTCATTTTGTTCCCTAGTTCCCTAAAGTGCTTGTTACATTGTGTTAAGAAGGCTCGAAGGGATCCCTAAGGTTCATTTGCATGTCGAAGAAGTTTCAGAATGATCTTGCAGCTTTATGTTGTTTCTTTTCCTTTATTCATGATTTGAGGAACTTTCAAGAGGTTAATGTGTAGGGTGGATGATGTTCTATATGTTTTGTGGCATAATCAAGTGAGGAGGCATTGTGTCCATATGCGGGATTGATGGAGCTTAGACCATCTATTGAACTTCAAAATTGCTCCATCTACCTTTCCCCTCTCGTTAACACTTCAAACTAAGCCAAACACTTAGCCATTTCCCAAGAAATCCTTCTATGTCAATTGAATCACCTTTTAGAGAACATAAGGAACTGTTCTCTTGTTCCCTTTATTACCCGACTCCCCACATTCACCACTTCCCCAAGCCTATTTATTTATTAGTTAAGTTAGTGATTTTCAGCCCAAGTGGAGCTGTTTAAGTTTTCAATCTATTCTCTCGATTCTGTTGTCCCCACATGTCCGACCCCCTCATTAATCGGATAAATAGGGCCCCAAGGAGCTCAAGGAATTGTTCCTTGGTTCTCTCTCTTGCCTAATTCCCCACGTTCCTCGATTCACCGCCCCTCACTCATAAGTAATGTCAAGACCCAAATGAACACTTGAAACCATTCCCGTGTTCATCATGTCCCCCAAAAATCTGACCTCTAGTCGGCTCCCGCAATGTGTCCAATCGGTTAAGTCGAGGTTCCAAGGCACATACGGTATTGTTCCACAGCTTTCACCATTTCTCCTATTTCTTTCTTCCCCATTTCCATTTCTCCATCATTGCACTCTAATTTGACATCTTTTCTAGTTACACCCGCTTCATCCTTTCTATGCATGTGTTTGAATCACAATTGGGGAATATTTTAGGAAAAACCACAGGTTCCATGTATATAATGGCAAATTTTGCAACATTTTTGAAAGCATGTTGCTTATACGATTGGCGCATCGCACACTCTTTCTCCATAAAAGGATTCACACAAATGACAAGTGTTTCATATATGCCTCGATCATAAGAAAGAGGATTTTCACATAGGTTCCCCCTATATTTTCCACACCCCTTGACTACTCCTCCCTTAATCTCCTTCATTTCCCCTCTTACTCCTCGATGTTTATATCCCCCAAAATTAACGTCTTCTATGCATCTCATTCGGTGTTCCCATTGCACATTGCACGTGATATTTCTAGTTTTATATACATCGAGTTTGGTAGAAACAAGCCCAAAAAGATATTGAAAATGACCTCAAAAATAGGTTGTTATTTAGAGAAATATGGGTTTTTCCATTGTTATCTATATAAATTTAGGCCTATGGTTAGTATGTGCCATGCATGAAATATGTTTCACATATATATATGGAAGATTAAGTACTAAATATGAAAGATTGCCCATGATTTATTTTTTTAATTTTCCTATATTTGTGTCATTTTCCTAGTATTGTTTTGCACTTAAGATCTTCCGAGTTGTTTAAGTTATTGGTTCATTAA